>ATSW01007796.1:0-13894 GCA_000444245.1 Botryllus schlosseri | reverse complement strand
ATCTGATTGCGGCCTTGGCTTCTGGTAGTGACACTGTCGCTGCATCGGTTGGAGGAGGGCACAACGATGCCGTCCTAGCAAGTTCATCGGCTTGGTTATTACCCGGGATCCCACGGTGTCCTAGGATCCAAGCCAGAGTTACATGGAGGCGCTGATTGGTGATCTGAAGTGAGGATTCGAAAATATTTAGTAAAATAGCGTTGGTGCTGCACGGTAGCTGTATTCGCGATACATTTGAAATGGATTTGCGGGCATCGAGACAATCTGACAGAATGATATACCGAGAGTACCATGAGCCATGTTCTGTAATCCACTTCAAGGCATGAAGAATGACGCTCAATTCGGCGGAATAACTAGAATATGCATTCGGTAACGCTTTGGATATTTGAACGGAGTGCGCGGGAAAGAACAGGCCGTAGCCAACACCGTTCTCAGTCTTGGACCCGTCTGTGTACATCGTTAGGAAACCTGCGTATTTTTCAAAAATGAAATCCAGGCTATTAGATAGGATAACTGGNGGCGTGGAGCACTTCGATATAGTCTCGCAAAGTTCGAGATCGACGTTTGGACACGGNGCGGTCCANGGGGCGGGAANNGAGGTTGGCTTGGTNTGCAGTTTNANTGCTCNCAGTGAGGGTATCNGTGTGATTATATTAAATGTTCNGAAGTTGGGGTTTGTTAGATGATAAATNTCGTGCCAAGTTCCTTCTATGAGCTGTTCATGGTACGGAATCATCGATGGCACCGTTTGCNATTTACAACGGAGGTTGAGACANAGCTGGATATGACGAAGACTNAGCGGCATCTNATTACAAGCAGCTTGTAGCGCGCANATANGTGAGCTTCGCATCGCCCCACAGCAGAGACGTAGTGCACGGTTCTGGATTGTTTGNACTTTCGNAAGGTNACACTTCGGGGCAAAGAAGTATGCTACCATCCCATACTCTATGACAGGACGTATCAATGCTCTATATAGCATCAACAGGGATCTTTCACCATCGCCCCCTGTCGTCCCTGTAAGAATTCGTATAAGGTTGAGTCGTTTTCTACATTTATCGACGATCTTGTCGATGTGGTATTTGTAGGACAATGTTTTGTCGAAAGTCACTCCTAAATATCTCTTCGTATCTTGCACTGAAATGGATTTGCCTCCGAGATGCAAGCAGGACACCTGGGGGGAAATTGCGTTTGCGAGTGAATATCATAGCCACAGTCTTGGATTCCGAGATAATGAAGCCCCACTCTTGGCACCAGTCGTGTATGGCGTTGAGGGATATTAGAGCTGTACTAACATATATACTGTGTCGTCAGATCGCTGCCGATGTTATCGGATATCGAATTCGAATGCAAGATTATTTCATAACTATAACTCCAACCGAACATGACACAGCTCTGTCATCATTGTATTTTCGTAATGATAACGCCGAGCTCTGTGGATCATTTTCTTCGTAATTTTCTTCGTTTTTCAATTAAAATAAATAATATTCGGAGTTGAACGTCATTGTAGATGGTCCAACTATCAGGATTGCTCGATTGACCCACCAAGTTCGTTGTCTTGATGCAAACGGGTTGCACGACTGGTATCCTGTGGCCAATGTTCCCTCTAATTTTTCAAGAGTCTGCGCAAACACGCCAACTCACTGCGCAGGCCCTCGGACAACAGTGCTTCGCCTCCCAGACCCCCTACGGCTCTAGGCTTCTTCCGGTAATTATCACGTACATTAGGTGGCCATTTAGTAGTAGCGTCCCTAAACGCGCGAAGCACGAAATGTTTTCTATAATTCATGATTGCATCGGCCAATATGATCGGGAATTGCATATATATTGCTATCAATTTTTATCCTCTTCCTGCTCACATAATCAGATTTACCGGTAGAGCTGATCCAGTGAGGTGTGTTGGAATAGAATAGGCCCTTNAAAGGGGTAATAATAAAACATCTTCGNGCGTACCCGTTGATNTANTGACTTCGTTACATGATGCTATTTCGTGACCCCCTATCTGCTATGTCAAAAGATATTGAAATCGCCAAAACGTACTAAAGTAAAAGACGTACACGATTTCAAATTGGTATTTCTTAACTGGAAAATAATGTTCCCTCGATATGGCATTTGTCTTGTTGTGGGACTCGGATCGCCAGGACAGGAACATTCGGCGCCAGCCATTTAGGCGCCCATGGACATGGACAATTACACATATATTTGTATATATCGAAGTTTTCGGTCAGCACCGGGGCAGTCTTTTTCGCCCAAGGTTTTCTCGCTGCTGATCGTTCTGGCGCACTTCTTGGATTCGCATGTTACATAGCCTTTAACTTCATATGTCTTGGCGCGTCATGGTGCGGTAATGGCCGACGCCCAACTGCCCATTTCTATAAATCATGCCTAATTTTTGTTGGGAAAGGGTACCCAATAATCAGATATCTTACAGAATAATAAAANGCGCGTNNCGCGAAAAAAAATTCCTGAAAAATTTCAAAAAATNCACCATGATTTATGTTAATTCTCGAAATNATTTTGNACNCCCTTNGAGCTCGGCCNCTCCAATTGGGGGCGTTGGGGTGCGAAAGTTACGGTCTAGAGTTAATCTTACGCAATGTTCATGCCACGCGGAGAAGACTATCATTCGTTAGTTTCTCGCAGATTAATTTCGAGCTAGCCCATTGTTATTTATAACTGTGTTAAACCATGTTATTTCTACATTCCCAGAAAATAATGCGCTATTGAAATGATATCGCGAAACAATAACTTCATATTGTTAATTTATTCGCTAAAAGCTTTTCGACTTACTCTCATGAGTAGCGAACGTCAGTGATAGGGTGAATCAAATTCGAAATGTAAGAACTATTTTGTCTGTATGACGTAATAATAACAAAAACAAACAACTAGTAGACGGGCAAAATACGGTAGTAACGGTACAAAAAAAAACGTTAACGAGTACATATTCGGTTATAAATAACCGAAAACACAACACACAACATTATTGAAATATTCCAAAAGTGTAGAGGCGTTTCTTCTGGCGACAGAGAATCGGCTTTCGCAGCTTTATGATCGTATATTCCAGGACCTTTAAATGAAAAAGAGGACGGCCACGAGCAAGTATATAAAAAATTGACAGTCATTGTAATGATCAGCACATTCTGAATGGGATAAGAGATGCTGTCCAATAGCCGAATTGCAAGCAGTAACTTGATCATAATCACGCAGTGTGTTAACAGACTGCGATGAAATGATATCAGTATCGCTCACGTGTACGAAGCCATACTAAAAATATCTTCCGTGAGGCGCAGGTGATTGTGAACTCTCATTTCTTCACGCAGCGCAATAGTTACCTTAGCGGGGCGCGCTTGTACCTGGGCTTCAGACATCAGTGATAACACTATTTGGCCCGGGCAATGTTCCATCTTAATTTTCACGAATTGCGCGCCTGCGTGGTCCATTGGACAACAGTGCGCAACAACTATAAAAAAAACATCATTTCTGATTTTTTGTGCGCAGCGTAGATTTTCTGTGCGCAGAGACCGTTTCAGCACTGCGCATTTGCGCACGTGCGCAGCTTAGAGGGAACATTGCCTGTGGCTATCAAATAAAGGCCGGAAGACATCCAGAAATGCTGCAGGAATATTGGTAAAATGCATAGTAACAATGATTTTAATATGTTTCACCATGATATTAATGTAGGATTTTTTTCATTTTATTGCTGGAGCAATATAGCCTGACCTCGAACCGGCAGGTAGCACAGAAGCACAGTAAGACATTTTCTTAAACGTATAATGGTAACATGGTTATGATGCTATTAGCATCGCGTGTCTTGCAGTTAAAGCAACAGTAGTATCAGCAGATCTATAAATGCAGATCAAAATCATAGATGCAAATTTCCATATTGATCCGGCACTCGACACACAGACCTTCATCCTTAATTCGACAAACTAGTTATTGAGGATCACCAAGATATAGGATGTAGCTAATGCTATGCTTCTGACGGCTGAGCGCTACCTTTATATAAATATTTGATTTGTTTTAAATATATATATTCACCACCGCCACATGTCTTCGATAACTATATTATCAAATAAACAAATTGCGTTTAATACCCGTTCTCCCATAGTGCTGCCCGCGATTAGATTCAGAGGTGGAATGCAGTTTCGAGCTAAAAGTTTGTCCACCCCTGGTATAAGCATTAAACGCTACATACAATTGGTAAACCTACACCTCTTTTTCGCTTGGCTCAATAACGTTAAGTGGATATAAATAATTAACTGCCAAATCGGGCCGAATTTCGAAGTGAGTATAAATTACCTGAAGCGTTTCAATCAGATCATACTCTCTCCTGTTCTTTTGTGATAACGTTGCTAGCGATAATAGTCATAAATACTTCACGTTCAATCAAAGCATATCAGACTTACTGGTTACCCAGTGGTTCCCAACCTTTTTTAAAAATATATTTTCAGCCCAATTTCCGATTTGAAAATATTCTGTGTCCCACCTCTAACTTTGATAGGCTGATATATAAAAAGGTCTAACCCCCTGTTAAAAAATTCTGCTGTATGCTCTGTGGCCCACTTTACACAGCGCTATATGGCAGGATTACCATACGTCCTCTTTTAAGAGGATAATTCCTCTTTTTTTGATTTTTGAAAGTGTCCTCGGAGGCCGCCCAAATGTCTTTTTTTAGAATTAGTCCTTTTTTATAATTTTGAAATTTGGGTAAATATAGGATAAAATTCGACTGAGATACAGTAAATCATCATTTTTTGGGTCAACCAACGGAGAATTCAAGAAAAGTGTCAATTTCTGGATCTGAGTCAAAAAATGTCCTTTTTTTAGTCAACCAGCCACAAAGCCGTGAAAAATTTAACATTTTTCCCCGATTTTACTCCAGTATTGTAAGTCTGAAAATTTTGAAACGGGGTACTCTTTTCAGATTTCCAAAATATGGTAACCCTACTAGATGGCTCACTACTACATAGACCATCGCCATAAGGCATGTACGCCAAAAATAGCTTTTTTTTGCGTTTTGATATTTTATTTCTGGCCGTTTCGGCATCGCTATGAATTCACATTTGAATACCCGGATCAACCATGTAAAACGCTTTCGTTTGGCCTTCATCATATCAAACGAAAGTCACCAATCGTGCGATATCCCCTCCGTGCGATCAAACAGCGAGGATAAAACCGAATCACGCATACTGCTTCTGCAATAACTAGTCCGGAAATACCCGAAACAAATTCTAAAATAAAATCCCTATCCCACCCTACTGCGACAATATTGGGTAAAATCAAGTTTGATCCGAATTATGCTATGTAATCTTATGAATATACGTCGTTTGCTTCCTTCTTGTCTACGCTTGTGCCGTGAGGTCGTATAATAAAGTTTTCTGAAAACTACTGTTGAATCTCCTTCCATCTACACCATTGGTTCTGAAGTTTGAACCTTGTCTCCAGCGCCCCCAGGGGGAGATTCAGATTTTGAAGGGCGCGGAAACGCTCAGGGAGCGAAACGGGGTCGATGGGTTCAGGGGGCGTTGAGGAAAAATGGCCTCGCAGTAGATGGTATAGTAAGGACATATGCATATATAGTAGAACAGTAGTTCTATATATCCCCAAGTTCTCATTGCAAACTAACATTCGACAAAATCTGTCAAAACACAACGTTTTTCGTTGCGCTCATCGCGAAATATCCACCGTCCATGTTTCCATGAGTGCAGTGGTTTATTTTAATTCATGTAAAATGAATATGCGTACATTTGGATTTCCATTTCCCCGTTATAACACTACCGTAACACTGACTACTCGTTTCGACACCTTCTTATCTTTTCATTGTATCGCAGTTTTGTGGCGTTTTGAAATGATGAAAATATTATTAAACTGATACTTATATTGATATCTCGGGTTACTTTCAACAAAATGTCTTGAACTAGGTATTGTATCCTGCACCGAACTGCTTGTCGAAATCTAAAACGCACTGTAGGCTACTGTACAACTTTTGAGAGTGATATGCCCTTTGTGCATCAATGATGTTTTGAAGCTTTTTGAGCATAATGATCAGCTAAATAAACTTATATTTGATAGCTATGAAATTAAATTACCAGCATATTTCTTCATCGTATCATAAGGGATGATACTGCTTAGTGTTATTACCCATTCATGTTAAGGTTAAGATAGGGTTACCATACGTCCTCTATTAAGAGGATTTGTCCTCTTTTTCGACTTTTTTGATAGTGTCCTCGGAGGACGCCCAAATGTCCTCCTTTCTGAGATTCTGTCCTCTTTTTTTGCAAATTTATGTTAAATATATGGCAAAATTGGACTGAGATACGGTAAATAAGCACCGAAGAAACGCTCAGGCGGGTATTTCGTGATCTGAGCTGGAAAGCAGGGCTTTGGAGTAGCCGTAAATTTACATTGCTCCAGCTCCGGCTACGGAGCTTTCTTCTATCCTACATTAGCTCCGGCTCCAGCTCCGGAGCTGCATTATTACCGCTGATCTGGCGCCAGCTCCGGCTCCGGCTCTGAAAACTATCGAAGGTGTCTGTCTATATAAGTGGTGGGCAACCCGCGGCCTGCGGGCCATATGTGGCCCGCGACAAGGTTTTGAGTAGCGCGCGAGCAAACTTCCCATCATATTTTCGAAATTCTGTTATATTATCGAAATTGAATTGCTCAGATTGTGAACTTGCAAGGCCAACCAAAAATATGATTAGTCTGGCCACGACACTTGGGATGTTGATGACTAAAATATCAGTTCGGACGCATTGGCAGATCCTGGGTCCAGTCATGTTTTTAGTAAATCGTCGTACATTACAATAAACTTCGCGTGCTTAATTGTCACACGATTTCTTGCTTTGTAGCCTAACCGCACCTGAAAATTAAAAAACTCCTGATTTAGATGATTGAGTCTAACTAAATTCGCAATTACGAAGGAGAGTCTTTTCGCGTTTGCGCTCGCAGAAAGATCGTCGACGATGAAATGTAGGCACAAAATCGTTGTCGTATATTAGTGGATATCTTCGATATCGATATGTCCAGATGCGAATAGTCCTGTCCTTGCAAACTGAGCCCAGCGGGCAATATACTCAAGTAATAATAATATTAACTTCGGAAATTTTACGCGCCTGGTGCGGCTGGTGGGCAGTACACTCGTTCGTCAATTTCATGTTGGCCTTTAGCCGAAAACGTTGGCCTCCCGTGGTCTATATAGATTACTAATCTACCCGTAGGTTAGTTATCTATAGTAATCTAGAGTCTGTCAGCCGTCAGTAACATCGGATGCAGCAACGAAGACATAGGTGCCGCCGTGCCGGCTTATGACGTCACTGTGGTTTCGTTGCTTGTTCCTTGATAATTTTTACTGTGGTATTCGTTGCATATTTCTTATTGTGGTTTCATTACATACTGTATCTACAGACTTGGGTCTGAAATTCATTGCGAGTGTACAAATATAGTGTTGAGATCAAGTTACTACCTTAGAGTCACTTCGAGTCATTGCACATTTTGACTCGAGACAAGTCAATCGACTTTCGAAGGTGAGTCAAGTCCGAGAGAAATGTGTCGAGTCCAAGTCATGGTGTTTACTGTTCTCCCATCTCCCATTCACTTCTGTGGAACTCTCGCGGTGATATCGAAGGCCTCGAATAATTAATATGTTAATTTTTTCCCACTCAAAACATGTTTATTGTAACAGATAAAAGGCAGGTTTAGGGCCTATTTTTCATTTATCACTCCTGGTATACCATTCTTGAATAAGCCATAGAATGAGGAAATCCATTTTCAAGAAAATTACTCAAGTCAGCAAAAATATTGTGAGTCGAGTCATGACTCAATTCATTGCAAGCCTGGGTGGTGATACAATAATTTGAAACAGCTGAACATACAATCATTTGGGATTCTGCCACCGCTTATTATGAAAAAATGTAACAATATGAAATCTTCGGTATCATATAGATGCGAGAACTTAATAGTCGCGCCATGAAAGGATTTAGCCTCTGCTCAGTTTACCGAGATACCAGACGCCAAACACCGTATAGCTACTCGGGCGTCCCAACATACCAGACGCCGAACGCCGTATAGCTACTCGGCGTCTCACCATATCAGACGCCCAACGCTGCATAGCTACTTGGCGTCTCAGAAAAGCAGACGCCAAACGCCTTATAGACATTCGGCCGCCGCTAGGCGTTTGGCGTCTGGCGTATGGCCTCTGAGCGGGTCTAACCCCTACTCGTGAAATGGCTTGTTTTATCGAAGAAAGCAATTAAAGCTCCTTATACAGAAGAGAAACCGAATGTCGAGGGCAATGAAAATGGAATATGGAACAATGATACCTTGCTGATTTGCATCTGTGAGGGTAGCGAATCTGGATGAGTTTGTGTCTGCAGTCAGCAAGAGAAGCTCAGTGGCACATCACATTTATGCACCCATGTTAAAGATGATTGCATTTTATCCAAAAAGAGAGCATCAGCGCAATGTTCGATGTCATAATTTGTGATAAACAAATATATCTGCTGCTCCGGTGCAAAGTAATGCCAAGATCCAATTACTTGAAACTGCCAAATCATATATTGTGAAGGATTTTTGAACATCATGCCATCCAGATAATGTTGCTGGAAAAGGAGTGCTGCTGCAGAGAAGAAAAGAAATTCCAGCAATTTGAAATAGGCTAGCGACGAATATGGTGATTGCGTTCACCACAGATGTCGACTGATGTCACTGACTCAAAGGGAGAGAACAGAACCACGGTACACCAACTTTCTGATCAACTTCCATAAAGAAGCAAGTTCTCAAGATATGAAAAATGAAGACCTAATACCTTCTCAAAAATGAAGAACTGAAAATCTGGTAATTTCGGTCAGTCAAAAGATTATTTCGCTTCTTACACCGATCGGCATCGGCTTTTCCATCAATAGTAGCATCTGATGCGGCCAGTGAGTGACTATTTAGTGCATGCGGCAATGCCGTTACAAATAAAAGGTCTGCCATGTTCTCTCTCACCCTGGAATCAACACTTACATAGAACAGTTCGTGAAAATAAACCATTTGCTAAATCCAAGTAGGTATGATTACTTCAGATATAGGTTGGGCTCGATATTAGAGTTTTTATTTTTTCCTGTTTGTTTTGTTTCAATCAATAGGCCTAATCGTCACCTCCAGTCACATTTCATGTTTGACGAATCAATAAAATATCAGTCTGTCTATTATTCAATACCAACCTGCGAACTTGAAACTTATTGTCATGATGTTTTGTCTCAATTTTCAATAATAACCTGTGAGTTCTTAATGCCATGTTTCTTTTATTTTACAATATAACCTTTACCCGTATCGCATAATCCACTGCTCATGTAGTTGAATAGAAATAGGCACTGGCAGATGATTATTATTGCAGTTTTTCGGACCGGATATTGCTCATGCTCATTTTAAGAATCCGGCTTCGGAGTCGGACCAGAGAATTGAACAACAGGATTGGAGTCGGACCAGAGAATTAGCCGATCCGCTCCGCACTACATCATGTTGACCTATTTGTTTCATTTGACCGTTTATGATTCAAACTGAGTCTTCTAGTTAAATAAATATTTCACTACAATGGATTTTGTATTGACAAAAATGAGCAGACAATGGGCCGTCTACAACGGTAGGCCCATAGAGTAGGCTACAAGCTGTATAATATCAAATGATAAGTTCACCGACAGCGCAAAATCTACAATACAAACGAAATGCAGGAATCAAAAAATTTTTGACTTTGCAAATAATTTTTGACCTAACGCTACAATTTTGACAAAATTTTGACTCCATGCGTCTTCTTCACTTCGCCTAAGCCAAGGTGTGTGTCTGATCCGAAAGACTACTGCAAGTCGTTTCGACACCTTCCTATCTTTTCATTGTATCGCAGTTTTGAGGTGTTTTGTAATGATGAAAATATCAATAAAATTGATTGAAAGCTGCAAAATTACAACGTGATAGCTTTTCTGATGTCATGGTATATTTGTCTTCTCGCATGGTGTCTATAACTCATTATTTTGACAAATTATGCCAAGTCAACAACAATTTTATTCAAATATTCAAAAATATGAAATTTCGTTGCAAACGTGAATAGGCTATAACCATAGTAAATCAAATTTTAACGATGTGTATGGAATTGTCTGGAAGGTCAGTCAAACAAGGCTTACCTGGAAATAAATATAATACCCCTATTAGATGCTGCGAGCTACTGCGTCATCAAACACTAGGATATTGGCCCGAGAGCACGTTTGAGTTTGAGACCCCTGGCATATGGTTTTACACTTCAACATGTACGTGCGTCGAACAAATGAACTCAAGTAATGACACCGTGTATAAAAATAAATGCAAATACTTTTATAAAAACTTCAATGGTGTTATGCTAATACAATCTTAATGATCAAAAGTCAAGGACCTATTTATCCAGATTAGGACACGCCATGTCTGCTAATGACGATACCTGTCGCACCAATGTTTCGCCGGGCCATATTTACTGCGATGAAACTTGTCAAATGGGCGGCACTGCGTTGAGAAAGTAACCGCGAAAAAAGCTACATAAATTGTGCTGAGCGATACTTTCGTGAGAAGATAATCGCCACCCCATATAATATATTTGAACGAATATTTTGGAATTCCACTTCACGTTTTTAGAAATACAATTTTTGTCGGTAAGCCGTGAAAATCCGAAGCCTATATAAATTTCTCAATCCCAGTCTCTCTTTATCTCTTTCTAAATGAAATAAAATATTAATTCCACTTGACAAGAGAAAAGTAAGTAAGTAAATCACAATTCATGACGAGTCAGAAGTAAAAGTAGCAGAAATTAGATTTAATTGAGTAAGTAATGTAAGTGTAGAAAAATCACTTGAGTGCTTCGAAAAGTAGAAGCACTTCGTTACTGACCACCTCTGATTCCTAACAATTTCAAAAGCACTCATTACGAAATTGGAACAATTTGAAGCTCAAGTCATTTGTTCAACGTTATGACGTATACTCTATCATTTCATTTTCTGCATCAAGACCGCCTTAATAATTAACAATATGTTCATATTTAGATCAACTTCCTCGATTCAACGTTTCGTCGGCGTCATGTCTTCAGTAGTTGCATCGAATGATCAGGTTTCCTCCTCGCACATCACTCCATGCATTTGGAATGATTTATAGTAATTAAATAGTCCGCAGTCTGAACTATCTCTATAACATATGCTCGTGCCGATGTAGTTGTATGACGACGAAGATACTGGATATATTGGATACCATTGAAATTGATTCGAATGTTTTTCCATTCCTGATCGGTACAGCAGAGTTGAAGTCTGTCAAAGCATAAATACATAGTACGATTATATCTTAAACACCGATCACGGTGGGAGCAATATGTCACAGTTGCAGAGATGAGCATGGATTTGGAAAGGATATGGATTTACAGATATTTTCAACCTGGATTTGGACTTGGATATAAAATTTTTGATACTTTCGAATTTTCATGCGACTTCTGAATAATGTTCAGTCAATCCCGGTTTTGAACTGGTATGCAGGCCTGGGACGAAATGATTTCTCAATTTCGATTTAAGCATTCGGATTTGAATTTAACTATGATATAGAACAGCGGTTCTCAACCGGGGGTCCGCGGACCCCTAGGGGTCCGCGAAGCAATTTCAGGGGGTCCGCGAGACCTCTAAATTTTTAGAATGGGTGATAACCTAATTTTTTTTTTTTTTTTAATTTGAGAAAGCATGATCCAGTTTCGCACCCCAACTGCTAAAACCTCATGACTCATATCATCATAATAATCGTCTGACATGAACTATCGTAGTGTTGAAATTCATTTTCATTGCCAATTTTCCAATAACCTGCTAATAGAAACCTATTGCTGTTTAGAGACACTTTGTTGGGGTTTATGGAAAAAATAAAAATATGGAGATAGTAACGTCAATCAGGATGACTTCGCAATGTCTGCGAAACCTTCTCGATCTGAAGTTGTCAGTCTCATCAAATTAGTGAACANTGGNTTGAAATAAAAATTTNCNAAGCATTTCCCTAATTTGTCCCATTGCCGGAATTGAAACNTCGCCACCAAACCCATTATATNCTGTAATATACANAACCACTATTTGAACAGCTTCTTGGAGGTACAGAACTTNAATATACTATTCATTGAATAGNATATTCATATTGAAATGAACCCGAATATTTTCGGCTGACATTCGTCATAAATTGGACAATGATATACCAGCTCTTAAAGCTTGGCTATCAGATTTGGTGCATTCTTATTGAGGATGCCTTATCGACAAGGCTGTTTTTTTGATGAACAAGGAGTGTTTCGTTGCTATCAAAGCATCACGCTCCAACCCTGTCATTCATATCATCAGTTATAAGGGTATGCAGCCGCCTTGTCTTGTTAATGTTTAATTGTTCATGGTCGAAAATGTTTCCTCGTAAATATATATATGTAAACCCAAACAGAACAAAGTCGTTTCATGACAGTCTTTCTCAGGTTGGAAAACTTGGATCCATTCTTTGGCACATAAAATTTGTCTATACTTTTAGATTAGGATTTCACTTTGACGGTAGAAACTCTCTGCGGTCGATCAAAATGCCGTCGCGGGCCGAATCCGACCCGCGGCCCGTATGTTGCCCGTCCCTGCGCTACATGCTGGGCGTGATATGTTCATAAAATATATGTTTCCTCAATTTGGTGCCATAAATGTTGCGACCACACCAAAAGTATCTTCGGAAGCGTTATGCGTTAATATTGCATTGGCCTCCATCTATCTTTGCGGAAATGGTTTCCGGCACTCCTCGTTCATATCAAAACGAAGACGCGGATTTTCAAGATACGACNACGTACTTCAAGAAATACAGCNGCAAAATTAATAAAATAATAAAAGGCTACCAATTTCTACATAAATANCATCATGTTATTTTCAAGAATAATTNNTATTTTGCTGTTTATCACAAGCCTACAGTTCATATTTGCACAAAACAGATGAAGGTTGCACCATAATAGAGCTAAAATTGAACTAAAACTTGAGGGGGTCCGCGAGAGTCCGTGACGGTCAAAAGGGGTCCGCGAAGCCAAAAAGGTTGAGAACCACTGATATAGAAGTTTCAAATCCGCTCATCTCCCCACAGTGATTGATTACGATTACGAGTAGATGTAAATAAGTGATTGTACGAAATCCTGATGTTCATCGCTTCCAGTTTTACACCTTCATTATGAATTTTCGTTCCAACTGCGACACATGGCAACACGATGTATAAGTGGGTGACTGATGGTAGGTACAAATATGGAGTATAAAATAATGAAATAGCAATTGATGCCTTGTTCTACTGGAACCATCGGAGGATGAAACAAAATTATACCATAATGAATAATGTCTAACACAGGTATGCCTGAAATTTATACAAAACGTGCAAAAAAATCAGTAGGACGTTATCAATTGGAAGAGCTTTTACTCCTGATGTAATATTTACCCGTTAGATGCACAAATCCGACATTTCTTTTTACAATATGAATAGTACCAGCAGATTCATGCAACATGACCAAATTTTTAATTCCTTTGACCGCATCATTCGAACAATTATGAGCTCATAATTAGATTCAGCAACCAAAAAGTACCCGAGAATTATTTTAGAAATTTGTAGACCAGTGCTAAATAGGCCTACGCAAAACGTTTAGAATTTAGCTTCTATTAAATTGTTTTAATAACTGTAATCGATTGCGATTATGATCATTCGAATATCGTGTAATAGCCGTAATCTATTAAAATAACAAATCACCCACCAATCACCTCATAACTGGACTCAACTTGTCGAATTTTGTACCGTGATATCGGTGCTAAATGCTACAATACGACTCTACAACGTGTGTTATAATACGCAATAGTTATTAGTGTTTCTAACGAAA
>ATSW01007795.1:0-17879 GCA_000444245.1 Botryllus schlosseri | reverse complement strand
GATTAAAAGCCAATCACGCGCTTGGAACTCATACCACTGTGGCTTGGTATATGCACCGTGATAGTGAATACACACGCTTCTTTCCTCCGAACCCTCTTAAGTGTATTGCGTCGATGTTCAAGGTCTCTCTCTCTCTTTATTTATGCACCAAGCCTAAAAGCTGTTTTGTCGCACAATAAAATTTATGTGCTTCTATATCCCTGTAGCTGCTACAGCTGGTATGGCATCAAGGGGTCTTACGAGAATATGAAACTTTCGATTTCAAATTTGGAATATAGTACTCAAAACACTCAAACGTGCAAAGTTTCCGTTGATTTTAAACTCATAAATATGCAACAGGTTCAACTGTCTATAACTTCCAGGTATCATTGTTTTATGTGAGAATGGAACAGTAGAAATCATTGAATTAAACGTAAGTGGCCGATGAGGGAGTATCTTACACCAGGCTTTAAAATATTTCAGAGCCTGCTCTTATCGACTGATCTAACGTTGTATTTCCCCCGCTATATATTAAACTGGATCTCATGAAAAAGTTTAACGGCTATGATCAAAGAGAGTGCATGTTCTAAATACATTTACGAAAGGTTTCCTAACCTGAGTTAATACAATAGAGGGTGTATTTGAAGGACCTGAAATCAGAACACTCACCAAAACCCCATATTTCTTACTAGGAAGGCGGATTTGGGAAAAATACATGACTCTCTTTCATTGAAGTAGCATCTAAATTTCGTGGAAATACTAAGGATCCTGATTATTGGGAGGGTTTAGTTTAGGATAATAATACCTCCAATCCAATAAAGTAAGTTGAGAGCTTTGGAGGATGTGTTTCGTATCATAAACGAAACTAAACGGGCATAAGCGCCCTTAACGCAGCGGATTTTGAGTAAAATTTTTATTCGAATTTTTCGGAAAATTGTTAAATGATGAATGAATTCTGACGGCAAATTTGGAATCACCATCGTCAAATTAGGTAAACTTAATTATTCGTTCTGAAAAAACACAAAAAAGTTGAAAAATGTCGACCAGTTAATATGATTATTATCATTACACACAGGTATTAACAGTGACGCTTATCGCCGTTTAGGCCTTGTGCGTCACGACACAGATATTTGTACAGAACAGTTTCATTGACTGGCGGTTCAGTATCTTCAGCTTCATGCATCTTTCTCATTGGACGAGTTTCATTCACGCGCATTCACACATATTCCTCTTTCACTTGCATGCGTCCGTCTTCGGGTCACGGCTGCCGACTTTATGAGAGCGTGGCTTAGCCTACTCTGTTTCTGGACTTTTCAACACACTGTTAGTACAGCGGGATCGGCGACGAGGAGCCCAGATGACCTCCGACACATAGACCAGTTATAATCAGTGTTTGTAACATTACCATTGCATTTACAACTCCATAATTTACGTGTTCATGGTCTTATTCTGGACATATACATGTGCTTTTCACTCGGAATACTTCGGAAGTTCGGAGCAGGTCATTTGTGACGACACATTGACTCGCGAAGTCAGTCGCGCATTGTTAAGGTGATTTGCGATTGTTACTAAAACAATGCATAATTTTGATCAAAAATCTTCGTAGCATATTAATATGGTACGGTGCCTCTTCGATTTCGACCCGCTGTGCGCTGCGGGATAAAATACCTATTTCGAAACATTTTGTGGAAAATATCCCGAGCTAGCGTGACGGAAGTATTTTATCGGGAAATTAGCGATCTAAAAGTACGCGCAAGCAATTTTTCAATAATTACAATAAACCATTACATTCATCAAAACATGTTACAATCATTGCCGGCACATATTTCGCGCGTAGCGCGACGACAAATTTCGAGATGTGAGAGATGTAGTCGAATGTTAATTTGCAATGAGAACTCGGGGATATAAAAAAACTGTTGTTTTACTATTTATTCATATGTCCCTACTCCCCCCTCTACTACGAAGCGATTTTCGTCAGCGTCTATCATATCGCCCCCTGAGCGTAGCGCGCCCAGTGAACGTTTCCGCCCCCTTCAAAATCTGAATCGCCACTCTGGGGCGCTGGTGACAAAGTTAAGAAACACTGGCCTAGAGCATGCAAACAAGAGGCATACACATGCACACTGGATTTAAGTAAAGATCATATAGAAGAAAGCGACAAAAATGAATGCTGCATATGTGTCGGTAAGCGATGTCGATGATCAGATTGTTGGCCGGTAGGCTAATCCTGAACGCTGAATAGTATTGATTCAGTAGAAAATGCTTGTGTTTCGATTTGAATGTGGACATGCTCGACGAGTGTCGAATAGCTGGCGAGAAGCTGTTCCACACCATAGGTCCGCCATATACTTGACAGGGGAACGCGTTTTCATGTATTCCGTTCTGATCATATGCTAGTTGTTCGTCGAGGACGCGCGTGTGTTTTAGTGTACGCGTTTTATTACAACGAGGTGAAGTAGTCGGATGCGGAGTCATACATTTGCTGAAGGCCGGAGCCGAATTTGTACTTTTTCTGATACTTCTGAAGTAGGCCTAATTTTGGTAGGCTACTAGGCAGGGAGTAGTATGCAGTGTTGGGATGACTCGTGTCATGACTAGACTCGAGTCACCTTTTTCGTATGACTTGACTTGACTCGGGTCACTTTGCTAAAATGACTTGACTTGACTTGACTCGACGTATCAGAAATGTGGATTGACTCGTGACTCGGAGCACAATTCGCGAGTCAATTTCAAGTCATCAAGTAATCGGTGTCGATAAAAATCACTGTATCTTGCATATGGTCGGATTGTTCGCGAAATGCTGGTGTAACCCGTGAGAGCGACCAATCATTCAATGATTGTGCGTTTTACTGAGCCTCCATTGATCTCTCACAAATAAATTGACCGCAAACGAAGTGATCGAAACTTACAGCTTACTTTGTCGTAAACTAGTATACAGTAAAGTAATTTAATAGCAAAATGTATATTTCTGTTCTCTGTTCTTACCTAAACCAAACCTGTTTTCGGATGAATTGGTTGAAATTGAATTCGAATATAGTTTATATAGCAGTGTTGGGATGACTTGACTCGAGTCAACTTTTTCGCGTGACTTGACTTGACTCGAGTCACTTTGCAAAAATGACTTGAATTGGCTTCACTCTGCGCTTTAGAAATGTGAATTGACTCGTGACTCGGAGCAAAATTTGCGAGTCAATTTCAAGTCATCTAGTTAACGGTGTCGATTAAATCTCTGCATCTTGTTGATGTTTGGATTGTTTGCGATACGCCGGTGTGACTTGTCAGAGAAACCAGTCATTCACTGATTGTACCTTTAAAAATCTGTCCCGCACTTGTGTGTCTTGAGCGGTAAAAATAATAATGCGAACAGTTGATAACAATTTTAATCGGATGCCACCAAAGAGACGGGCCATATCGCCACGGAACATCTAAAAATATTTTTTGTTTTATCCTACTCAATAATATTAAGACAGCATTCCTCCTTAATATTATGGAAAAATATCGGCTCTGATTTATCCGTAACGCTTGACCAGCGATCGTTTGTCTTGCATTCCTTATTTTCTAAAATTTTAGGTTCTAACTGTTATTTATATAATGGTATCGGCTCATTCGCGCGCGTAGGAAAATATCGGTTTGAAACATATCCGTTGTTCTAATTTTAGCACAGCACTCGTTGCATCGTATTTCCATTCGTAGTAGTTCCAAAGACAACAAATTCGGTCGTCATTAGAATAGGCGCGTACCGTCAACTGCGGAGAATTTCAAAAATCCTTTTTTCACCTTATGTTCAGTGATGCGTAACTATTACTAACGGCATTGCGATGTACCAAGAATCGTTTTTCGCATGTGATACTACCAGTTGACTCTAATAAATTCCCGTTGACTAATTTTAAATCGACGTGTCATAGTAGCTATGCGATAGTGCCATTATGATCCGTCTTACCATTACCAAGCATCGGGTGGATGTGACGTCGGCGCACGTTTAATCACGTGACCTCCGTCATGCCAGCAAGCGGTGATTTCTCAGGAGCGGTTTTCATACCAGATAGCGTACGAGCTCACCGCTATGTCGCAGGAGAGTGCTGAATCTCTTGGGGTCGCTAGAGATGGAGTGGAGGAGCAAAATACATCTGAATTAGCTGTAGATGGCGCAGTAGTTGATGACAATTCTCATAGCCAAGCAGACGAAGCCGCGGTAGTACCGACGCAAGTCGACCAAGCGAGTACCAGCACCGTATCCCAAAGCGATATCACCGCGTCGGAGACAGCTGACGCATCGGAAATTGAGCTTCAACCCGCTAAAGATGGAGATCCTATACCTGAGGATGAAGCTGAGGCCACCACAACCGTCCAATTTATCGCAGTATCAGCCGAAGAGCATCAACGTATGGTATCTTCCGGCGAATTACCAGTATCAGTGCAAGGGGCGGATGTTAACATGCAAATTCCTGGTGCCGAATCACAGCAAGTTCGATTGATAGCTGTCGACAGCAATGGTGTTCCTGTGACTGAAACCGCGATTTTGCAAGCTGCAGCCGAGCAAGCAGGCATTGTTTTCATCACAAAAGATGACAATGATCAAGACATTCAAATTACAATCGACGAAGCAATGAAGCTATCGGAAGGAGGCAGTGGATCGCGACACATGATTACAGCCACCACTGCCGCGGCTTTACTCGAACAGCAGAAACAGTCTATCACAAAAGAGGAGGTTGGTGACTCAGATGAGGAAAATGATGATAATGGATCAAAACCGTCCTTACAAATTCGAGTCTACAGCCAAAAAGATATATCGCAAGCGGGCGATATCATTCCGATTTCGTCAGAAGCCTCAACTTCGACATTGGTCGCTATGAGTATAGCGGAAGACTACTCGAACGCTGCAATAATGGGTAACACCGGCCTTGAAATAGCTGACGAAAGTGTGTACGAATTTCAAGAACCTCCGACTGGTAAGGACGCCAATGAAGATAGCAGTAAAATAGCTATCGTTGATCCGTCTATGTTTAAAAAAAACGGTCCCAGGCGTGGAGTAGATAAATCTAGAGACCGCCGCAAAATTTACCAATGCAAAGAATGCTCATTCTACAGTCACCGCCACAGCAATTTGATACGACACATCAAAATCCACACTGACGAGAGACCGTACCAATGCCACTTGTGCGAACGCGCGTTTCGCACCAATACACTACTGCGTAACCACATCAACACCCACACAGGCGTAAAGCCCTACAAATGCGCGGAAGAAGGTTGCATAATGGCATTTGTAACGAGCGGAGAACTGACGCGACACGTTAGGTACAGACACACGCATGAAAAACCATTCAAGTGCACTCTGTGCGACTACGCAAGCGTCGAAATCAGCAAGTTACGACGTCACTTCCGATCTCACACAGGAGAACGACCTTACAGCTGTGACGAATGCGGAAAAGCGTTCGCCGATAGCTTCCATCTCAAACGCCACCGGATGTCCCACACTGGAGAAAAACCTTTCGAATGCCCTGAATGTCATCAGCGATTCACACAACGCGGCAGCGTGAAAATGCACATCATGCAACAGCATCTAAAAACAGCCCCCAAATTTGAGTGCGAAATCTGCCACACTTTACTCGGCAGGAAGAGCGATCTAAATGTGCACATGCGTAAACAACACGCTTACCTCGACACACCAATACAATGTCGCTACTGCGGGGAGCTGTTTCACGACCGTTGGAACTTGATGAAGCACCAAAAATCTCATAGAAGCTATGGAACGAGGCAGAATCAAAATGGGAGAGAGTCCAGAAAGCGTCCTTGGGAAATGGATGAGGATGAAGAAGAAGTTGACACAAAGATACCAGCCATCATCGAAGCCGGCACTTCGGATTCAGTGAAAACCGTCACTGTTTTCGTGGAGAATGATGAGGACACAGAGGAAGATGATAATCACGCAGCCGTTCTAATAGCAGGCGTGCAGTCCGAAGACATGATTGATGATCTGCTAACCAACGACGATTCGGAACCAGTGCTGTTAATGAAAAAGAAGCCAGCTGACGGGTTGACTCAAGTCACTTCTGCAGGCGAGAGCCAAGTCAAAACCGTGATTAGTCAGTCTGGGGAGATGATTCAGCTCGTGGATATGGGCAATTTGGTGGGGGATGACGCAGAAAAAGACGACGAAAACGGCCTGCAGATTGCGGATCCGGGAGATGAGCTTTTAAACATTGCCATCAGCGCGAATCAATGAGTTTGATTCGTCGTCTGATACACGTTTGATCTTAAGGCTACCCCTGGTGGTATGCCAAGTTTCACAGGATTTATGTACTGTCGTTGACAATTCCTGAACACAGGACGATTGACAATTTTGTGAAGTTAACAAGTTGTGACTGTTGTCTGACGCTATGCGTTGATGTTAAGTTTCTCGCCAAGCAAACGTTACTAGTTGTACTCCAGCTATGTACGTCGAAACTGAGGCTGGGCACAATTTTAGTGAAATTATAATTACGATGGTATTTTCTGCTTCAAATCTTGATCGTAACTCCAAATTATCTGAAACCAGTATTCTTTTCGATCGCGGATAAACTATATTTGAACTTACCATTACCACCATCATACATGCTGTTATGATTTCATGGTGGTACTCAAATTCTCGATTCAGAATTGAATCTATCCGGCACTCGACATTTCCCAGCCTGAGCTATTTCGCTGCTTTACCGTTTAAATTTTGTGCAGTTATTGAATTGTGAATGATGTCTGATGCTATCCATTAGTGTTTGAGTTCTTTATAAAGCGAACGTTACAAGTTGTGCTTATGCTATTTCAAAACAAAATCTACTATCAGTTGCTTGTGTCGACCGCGAATATTAAATTGTGCTGCTGTTTGACAACTGTAAAGTGGTTTTGTTGATTATATGTGAAATATGAGAGGTGTTGTGTAAATGATGTCCTGTCGAAATGATTACGTGTAAGAGTGCAGGAATAGCTTGGTGAGAGTTATCTTGGTCACTTACGGATGTGGATAGCTCAGTTGGTGCGTGTGTTGTCATGCACTCTACGCTTGGCTAGTAATCAGGGTTGAAAGGCATCTTTACAGATGTTTAACTGTGGTCAAAATAATGAGTTGGTGCAATTAGTACTCAAGTGTGGAATGCAGAGGATATTAATTGTACCAACTAGGTTTCAGTTTGAACACAATTTTGGTGCATCTCCCCGTGCTAGGAATGCCACCACTGCAGTTTACTAGTTGATATAATGTGATGTATTGTTGAGGATGTAATTAGTGAGATGCTAGCATAAACGACACGTGCAAAGTCTTCGATGGCTTTGTTTGCTACCCGTGTAAGGTCAATTCAGCTGGCGAAGCAATGCAAACATGACTAGTCTGCGGATAAACAACGGTAAAGTTATTGTAGCAGACACTCTGCATTTGCTGGCAATAGAATTTAAGTTCCAGTTTCCTTTTGAAATAGGCTTGTTGCAGGGTGGTCGACATGGGTAAATTAGTGGAAGCTGCGTATTATTGGGCGGTTTCTCTGATTTTAACCGGAACCTTGGGATTGTTTCTACCTTTCATCATATACTACGTGTCTACAGCAATTGGATTGGAGGGTGACTTGACCAAAGGTATGTGAAATTGGTGATTTTTGTTGCGGCTAAATGTATATATTGAAATCGGTGTACTTGGCAGGTCTTTCGTGCACATACCTTTCTGTGGTATTCGTATTCTGCTTGCTTATACCTCATATTCCAAGAGGAAGGTTGAATCCAAAAGGCAAAGCGATACTCATCACAGGCTGCGATACTGGATTTGGGCTGATTGCAGCTAAAAAATTTGATGCTATGGGAATGCACGTTTTTGCTGGTAAGTCTTGATTGGTGATTTTGTAATTTTATAGGAAGTGCAGAACAGATTGCCTGCATCTTTGATGTATCAATTCTTGGTTACTACTTTTTTGGAAGCAAAATGCTGATCTAGTTGCAATTGCAACATTTGAGAATAGTGGCCTTGGCTGATATCATAGAATCAATGCTTCTAGGCAAGGTGTTAACATTTAAATTATTGCCATGTATTGCTTAAAATGTAATTGAATTTCATTACTAGAAAAACATTTGCCCTCCTTGGCACATCTGATATTCTGGTGGTCTGCTGATTTCATCTGTAGGACTAGTAACTTTTTCAATTTAGCTTCACACTTTTCCTTTAAATTATGCAATATCATTAGCCACTTCAACTGCAGATCATGAAGGTATTGACCTGGATTCCAAAAAATAGTTGATAAACAGCAACGTTCGGTGCTAATAATATTGTGCTAATAATTAGTGAGTTAGTATCATGCTTTCATCATCAGCCTAGACACACATGTAGCAGTGTTGTAACCAAGTCACAAGGTTCCGAGTCACTATTCAATTTAACATTTATAGTTTTGACTCGAGTGAACTTGAGTCATTGTGTTCCGATGCCAATCCGGATCAACCCACCTTTTTTCAACTCTGCTCGAGTTGCATGGAATGCCTCGCATTCATAATATCATAATTTCCTCGGTCCTATCGGTTTCTGGCCCTATTTTCCAAGTATCGGGACTGATAGACGAAATACCAACAATGTGTTTACTTTGTGACGTATTCCTCGAAGTTACAATGAAATATCTGACTTGGCCGTTCTGGTTTCAATCGTATGACTTGGTTCGAATCATTGACAAATTTAACTGTCACTAAAATGAATTTGACTATATTTGAATTATGTATCACTCATTCTTTTTTCTGTCTTCCCGATGTAGGATGCTACTTGAAAGATAAAGGTGGTGAAGGAGCTAAGCTGCTTCAGGATACAGGCTCTGAACGCCTTAAAGTGATTCAACTTGACGTATCAAGCGATGAAAGTGTCAAAGACGCAGTCGATTTCATTGGAAAAAATCTACCCACGGGACAAACAGGTTAGACTGTTTTTAATCAGTAGGAATACGATGTCCTATATGTGGTTATTTTTAACTGTAAGTGTGGTTAGTGGTGTAAAGCCGTTGGCAATGCTAGTAATTGCCAGAGGTGTTCAAGTGATTATGTTTTAAGGATACTACTTCCACTTGAACCTTTTTAAGGCCAATTACTTACTTTTGACGATTTGTATTTTAAAAATTAAAAAGTTGTTTTGGGATGAGTTTTTATTGGTAGGATTGTTCTAAGAACTTTGTGAAATTGCCACTGTTTTAGTGTACTGGAATATATTTTCGAAGATAGTGTCTAATTATATTGCATTGTCATCAGTCATTTTGCATTAACTGCACTGGTGCATCGTCCAATTGAAAACCATCACCTATGATTGACTGTATATGACACCAGGATCACAACCAAGTCACAAGTCAATCTTACTTTTACAGTTTTGACTCGAGTCAAGTCGACTCATTTTCAATTCACCGCCGAGTCAAGTCCAAGTCATAGTGTTGTGACTCGAGTCCGAGTCCAAGTCATTGTGTTCACTGTTCAGTTCTGAGTTCAATCTGGTTCAACCCACTTTTTTCAACTCTGCTCGAGTGATGTACAATGGCTCACTTTCATAATATCGTAATTTTCCTCCGTCCTAACGGATTCTGGCCCTATTTTTCAAGAGTCAGGACTGATAGACGAAGTACCAATAATGTGCTGACTGTACTGTTCTTCGAAGTTACAACGAAATGTCTGTCTTGGCCGTCTTTTTCTCGAGTCAGATGGCTTGCCTCAAGGCATGCAAAATGACTCGAGTACAAGTCGAGTCATTACAACCCTGTGCGACACCTCGGCCAAATCTAATTCTTGAAACTACTTATTTGTGTAGCCAACTTCCGAGACTTCTCGCTTTATATTTCTACATGAGTAGCAATGCCGGCTACTTTCACCATCACTGCTAATTGATTAAGGCTTGTTCAGTTTTCCAAATAATTTGATCCATACCATTTCATCAGGTCTCTGGGGAGTGATCAACAATGCCGGGACATCCGCATTCGGTGACATTGAATGGTCGTCTATGGAGCTATATAAGCATGTGGCGGACGTCAATTTGTGGGGCGTCGTCAGAGTAACGAAGGCGTGCCTGCCACTTATCCGAAGGCAAGCTTGTAACACGGTGATTTTCTTAGCATCTGTACTGGTAATAAAAGTCAAAAAGTGGAAAAGATGCTCTAAATATTCATTGTAATGTTCTCGTTTTGTGTGAAAATTATATTTTCTTAATGTTATTTTTTTAACACTATATTGAAGCGCAGGTCCTTTTTGCACCGGCAGGCCTAAGCTACAGTAATGTATTAGATGTCTATTGTGGTAGATTTTTATTGTTATGACTCAGCGAGACTCTAGGTTTTGCGAAGGCTTGCAGATTTGCGTAAGTGTTCTGCGGGTTAGTAAAGGTTAAGAACCGCTGACATAGTTATTGACGTGTGATTGTCACCATGATAGCAGTAATTGCAGTCTACTGCATCTGTAACCAAATGGTTTCATCAAGTTATATGAATTTAAAATAATTGTTTGCGAACTTAAGGTGTGCTTTCCACTTTCAGGGCTAAAGGAAGAGTTGTTAACATGGCTAGCGGTATATCACGGATGGCTGCACCGTCACGGTCCGTATACTGCATCACCAAATTTGGCGTTCAAGCTTTTTCTGATTGCTTACGCTATGAAATGAAGCAATGGGGAGTAAAGGTAGATTAGAATTAGAATGATGCGTCATCTAGCTTGAGGCGCATTCCCGAAACTTCGGTCCATTGATTAGAACAGGGGCGGGCAACTTCTCCGGTCGGTGGGCCTGATATGGGAAAATGAAGTGCTCGACGGGCTGAATTCCTGAATCGATACATTAATCGCGTATCTATCCACATATGCAGGGAATATATCATATTTAAGGTAAACTTTAAGTTTTAGAGACAAAAAACAGCCTATTTAATGAAGATATTAACGTTGCATAATTCAATAGCAGTTGAAGTCAATGAGACATGTGCGGTCTATCAAAGTTGTCAACAAGTTCTTTGAACTATGGCTGCATGTCGGATGTGGAAACCCTTGATAAAGACTGCACACAGTGCACAGTGCCCGTGAACGCAGATTTGTCTTGTTAATGTTAGTAAACTGTCACTATTATTTTTGTCTGTTCAGCTTTTAATTATTACACTAAACAGCCCAAATTTCACTGTGATCTATTTTTCCGGCTTGTCGAAATGCATGAGACTGAAGGAAAAAATGGAAAGGCCCTTCGTAACGGAACATAACATGCTTGTCACATGACTAAAAACCGAAATAAATTCACTATAATTTGACGTAGTAAGCAAGTAGGCCTACAACTGTGGCCGCGGACCAGGTTATCATGTATGCGGGCCGCTCAAATTCCTCAAAATCTCGTATGTTGCCCGCTCCTGACCTAGTTGTTACTTCTGCTATGAATACCAATTACTGTAACTTTAACCACCTCTGCTAATTGGTGTTTGTTCTCAGATTTCAATTCTTGAACCAGGAAACTACATCGCAGGAACAAGCATTTTCACGAAGGAATCAGTCTCTGCATTGGCCGATAAAATGTGGAGCCAAATGAACGACACTGTCAAGAAGGACTACGGCCGCACATATTTTAATAAGAAGGTTGGTGCTAATCACAGGTGGTCAGTTACGAGTCACTTCTACTTTTCTGCAGTGCCTCTATTTTAATTTTTAGCAGTTTAGATTTCGAAGATGGTTTGGAGATAATTTTTCTTCGCTTTACTGAGTGGAATTATCACCACTGTGTACCACTGTGCAATAGCCTCTGCATCAATGCAACTGAGCATGTTTTCAACCACTGAATCTGTTTGTAGTGTCATTGGTCATTCTGCGTTAGTCACACCAAGATGCACCTTGCTATTAACTGTTAAAACCGTTCAACCGTATCTACCATTGCACCATTCGTATTCTACTCCCCCTTATTAGTTTGAACATATCTTGGAAAGGGCTACTTTTACTGTAATAGGGTAGAAATTCATGGTGTTACTTCTCTGCGCTGACCACTTTAGCTACCCCTGTGTGCAACCAGAGGGTGGGTGCAAGGTCGAGGGGTATCTTCTCAATGCAGAATGACTTCTAGCGCCATAAAGCACCCATGACCATTTCATCCAAAAAGTGATGGAAATATGTGCAAGTGTAGGGTTACCAACTTACCATACGTCCTGTTTTAAGAGGATTTGTCCTCTTTTTTGACATTTTTTAAAGCGTCCTCGGAGGACGCCCTTTTGTCCTCTTTTCTGAGATTTTGTCCTCTTTCTTGAGAATTTTGGTCAAATTTAGGGCCAAATTCGACTGAGATGTACATCACCACCGAAGTAACGCTCCGGCGGGTATTTGAGGAGCCGAGCCGGAAAGTTGACCTTTTTTAGTCAACCGCCTGATGAAGTGAAGGGAGAAATAGTATTTCGGGCAAGCTGAGCGAGAAAGATGACCATTTTTTAGTCAACCGACCAGGAAGTGGGGATAAATTTACCATTTGTTCAAGATTTTCCACCGGTTTTGCAAGTTTGAAAATCTTGAAAAAGTGTCCTCTTTTTCAGATTTCCAAAATATGGTAACCCTATGCAAGTACCAATTTCACCTGTGACCAAACCAGGGTTGTAACCAAGTCAAAAGGTTCCGAGTCACTAGTCAATCTCACTTTTATAGTTTTGACTCAAGTCGAGTCATTTTCAATTCACCATCGAGTCCGAGTCATTGTGTTCACTGTTCAGTTCAATCCGGTTCAACACACTTTTTTCAACTCTGCTCGGGTGTAAAAAGTAATTAGCTCGACCAGAAAAATCTTGAGGGGGGACAATTAGTCACCATGTGCTCGAATAACTGCAGAAATGTAAAAGCAGTTAGGTACTCATTTATCTCGCAACTTTTCAAAATAGTTGTGATTTTTTTGCTTTATTCCTGAAGTACATTTCAACATGTAATAGGTTAATGAGATGGTGGGTTACTGCAATGCTGGCACAACAGATCTATCTCCAGTCATCAATGCATATGAAGACGCTCTTTTGTCGAAGAATCCATCAACGCGCTACTTTCCAATGAGCCCTTACTGGAAGATAAAAGTCTTCATTATGACTCATTTTCCTACCGCGATTGCAGACTAGTAAGTAAACCTGGTATCGATCTTAGTCCCCAGCCTAACAATTTTCTCTTTTCAGCATCTACATCACGAGGGGCTCAAGCACGGTCGCGCCTACGAAATATGACTAGTTTAATTTATCGACCAAAATACAGTTAAAGCCTTGTCGTAGATGTGTGTAGTATTTTTATTGTCGCCGCTCGTGTATGTGAATTATCAAGACTTTCGTAACTGCTTGAGCTATTTAGAATCTGCTTCGTGGTCAATGGTTAGTGTAGAATGCTTCTGGGTCAGAGAATATGCTACGACTTATGAGGTAGCGTAATACTTAGTATTCCAAGTTCAGTTAGTTCAACGGTTGTCAGTGATTTAAGCACTTGGTAAATTTTGGTGATTGTGATAATCACTACGTACCCTGGACAGGAGGGCTCATGATGTTGGCTACATCCCAACGGGTAAGCCAGGAATTTCTGGAACTTCGCCGTCCGAAATTTAGAGGTTGACGTTCACAAACCAACCTTGGTGGGTTCTGCACTGTGAATCTTTTACGTATATTACAATTTTTACTTCATTATAAAATCTTTGGTTGAAGTTTATTGCATTTCAGATGCAGGCCACTCTGTATGGCGCCGGCAGCATAAAATAAGCAACACCAAACGAGAATGCTCCTTGACAATCTTGCTTTGTTACAAAAAGTTGCTCGAAATATCCAGCTTGCCGTTTGTCAATATTTAGCGACTCTATGCTGTGAGATAGACCCGCAATCACACAACATCAAGAGCGGAATACACTGCATGTAGTCACGGAATGATGCTTATTCAACCAATCATTGAAATTCATATCGTTGTCTGAGTACGGGGTCAATTTTGACTTCATATGTTTATTGCATCATAAAAACCAAATCTGTGCGATTGCGGTGCTGGTTACGGTTAATGTAGTATTAAAGGTAGAAAGTATAATAGAAACCCATTTTACAGTGCTCAATATCAACGTAATCTGACGCCGAATACATTGTCCGGTCTGGCCTATGGCGTTAAGGTATAAGCAGGACCGTAACAACACTTCGTCACGTCAGGCCCCCCGAAACGTTGATCATGGGCCCGCCATAAGGTGATAAACCATACTTCTGGGGGGCTTGGCCCCCAGACCCCCCAACAGGTGCGTCGCGTTTGCCGCGACTTATCAGTGACGTTTCCATTACTTTTCGGTCGGGCGCTATTATTCGCCTAATAGCGCGAAGCGCGAAAAATTTCCACATTCCATGATTGAATCGGATATTATGACCGGGAATTGCATATATGTTGCTATCAAATTGTGCTCATGTGATCAAATGTCCCGGTAGAGCTGAATGCCGTGTATGGGAAACTGTAGGGCCCAAAAATAATGATTAAACATATTGCGGTAATGGGTGGTATATTAGCTTCATTACGTGGTGCTTCGTGTATGTCAAAAGATATTGAAATCGCCCAAACGTACTAAACTAAAAGACGCATACGATTTCAAATTGGTATTTCCTTGCGGGTAGGCATTTGTCCTGCAGGGATCAGATTGCCAGGATAGGAACAGTTGGCGCTAGCCATTTAGGCGCCTATATATAGACAATTAAACATATAGGCCTATGCAATATGTTCCCTCTAAATTTTCACGAGTCTGCACGTACTCACCAACTCACTGTGAGTCCCAATTGCGCACGCGCGCAGCGTAGAAGGAACAGTGGCCCTATTTATGTATATCGAAGTTTCTGGTCAGCATAAGGGCAGTCCTTTTCGACTCTGGTTTTCTCGCTGCCGATCGTTCTGGCACACTATTCTTGGAGTCGCATGTTATATGGCCTAAAACTGTATATGTCTTGGAGCGGCATGGCGTGGTAATGGCCGAAGCCGAAATGCCCATTTGTATAAATCTTGTTTATTTTTTCTTTTGTGTTAGTGTGGGGGGGCGTATCCAAAACCCAGATACTGGGCAACATTCACTCGCGAAAAGTTTTTTAGAAGTTGCATAAATTGCCCCAAAAAAACTCTACAATTTATGCTAATTTACGAAACAATTTAGGGCCCCCTTCGAGCTCGGGCCTCCAAATTGGGGGGTTAGGGGTGCGGAAGTTACGGTCCTGTGTATAAGGTTATCTTCCCTTGTAAGTCCACGTTGAAATTGTTGGCAAAGCGACGGAAGATATTGATTGTATGAGATTATTATGTCATTTGATTGCCCTAGTTCAGTGGTTCCCAACCTTTTTGTCTTCATTCCCCACTTCAGATTTATTCCAAACCTTCATTCCCCACCAGGACCGTAACAGCCCTTCGTCAGCCCCTCTCCCCCCAAAAAACGTTGGTATTGGCCCCCCACATAGTGATAAATCCCTTCAGCCCTCATGAGCCTGTACGCTTTCCGTCGTTACTTCTCAGCTAGATTGCGTCTACCGTTAAGTGCATTGCCTTATTTCGACTGAACGAGCAAAGCGCGAAATATTTATATAATTCATGTTTGTATCGATCAATATGATCGGGAATTACATATATTTTGCTATCAATTTTTTATCCTCCCTGCTCACGTAATCAGATTTACCGGTAGACATGAGTGCGGTAGGGTCCCTGACGAAGTATTAAACATCTTCTTGCGGACCCGTTAGTATATTGACTTCGTTACATTATGCTATTTCGTGACCTCCTATATCTGGTAGGGGCCTATGTCAAAAGATATGGAAATCGCCAAAACTAAAAGGCTCACACGATTTCAAATTGGTATTGCTTTACCGGCAAATAATTTTTCCCTGCGGGTTGTCATTTGTCCCGTGGGGTTCAGATTGCCTGGACAGGAACATTCGGCGCCAGTCATTTAGCCGCTTATGGACAATTTAACATAGATGTCTATTGTATGTATATATATCGAAGTTTTCGGTCAGCACAAGGGCATTCCTTCTCGGCCAAGCTCTTCTCGCTGCTGATCGTTCTGGCACACTTATCGAAGTCGCATGTTACATGGCCTATTACTTCATATGTCTTGGTGCGTCGAGGCGCAGTAATGGCCGGCGCCGAAGTCTCCATTTCTATAAAATCTATGTATTTTCGTGGGAGAAGGGTACCCAATATTCAATATATTTGGCAATATTAAATCGCGCACCCAGCGCGAAAGAAATTTGAAAAAGTGGCATACATTTCCAAAAAAATACACTATAATTTATGTTAATTCACCAAATAATTTTGGGTACCTTCGAGCTTGCCCCCTCAATTGAGGGGCTCGGGGTGCGGTAGTTACGGTCCTGTTCCACGCTATACCCAACACTTTTGTCATCACAGAGCAGCTATTTGCTGATTTGACTACACAAGACACACAACCACACCGGCAGAGATGCCACTGGGATATTTCGGAAAAACCCAGATGTGGAGGCGAAATAAACCCAGAAAAACCCAGATCCTATATTTCACTCAAAAGACACGAGATAGCTGTGAAAGTGGAGTCTGATAGTCGTCGAATACACTCATACAGTCACTGAAGCCTTTGATATTGAATTTACAACAGCTCATAATACACATTTTGCTTGGTTAATACTGCGAATCGCACAGAAAACATGTTGTTTTCCTCTCGACACATCGCAATGAAACAATTGGGGCGCAGCGTGAACCTTAATAGTGTACCGGTACTAATTATATCATCGCGCTGCGAAAGTTCAATGCAATGCCATCCATTCCCTATTTCTAAGGATGATTTCATGTATTTTCAGCGACCTGGACAGATTGAAAGTAGCTTTCGATTGATTAATCCTACGACAATGACTTTCATTTGGAATAATCACTGACCAATGTATAGTGAAAATAAATACCGTAACTGCCAAATCATGAAATTCAGGGTTAGGGTTATAGGGTTCGAATGAGCTGATAACCAATGCCTCTGATTAACTTGTTAGGGTGTCCAACTAACTCTCTCTCTCTCTCTCTCTCTCTCTCTCTTTCTCTGAGTGTCCCTGTTGGAACTATAAATATACTCAGATAACAATAGGATTATAATAGTCGAATCATCACTTGGTCTGTTCATGTGCTTGTGCATACCATACAGTTACATGATATTTATCGGTACGCGGTACGCGAAAGCAATATTTCACCTCAAACTAGTCGTGCTGGATGCGTTTGTGACGCCATCATTGGCCATCCGGAGTTGAAAATGAGGTTTTGTGAACAACACGCAATATAATTTTCGATACATACCTTCCCGAGCAGTTAATTGGTAACGGTACTTGCGCTCGTGTCTATACGTGAATATGTAGACTGCCCTGTATATAATTTTGAACAAATGCGTCTATTCCCCACCAGAATCTATTGACTTACCCACCGTTTGGGAACCACTGCCCGAGATGATACATTTGACGACGTTTAAAACGTCAATATGTACTTCAGCATCGTGGAAGTATGCGGTCCGAGTCGCCGCTGGGTATCGAGTATACATTAGGGTTGCCATACGTCCGGAATTTCCCGGACATGTCCGGAATTTCACTGAAAAATCTGCGTCTGGGAGGAATTTCTAAAATATGCCTAAATGTCCGGAATTTTGAAGGCTTTACGTAGGCTCAAAAGTTTTTCGTAAATCAGCATAAACAATATTATTTTCAATCAGATTTCTGCTAATAAAAATTCTTGTTCGTGCCGCGCGCGAGTTAATGCAACTTATATTCATATTAGTATGAGCACCAGGCAATCACTCTCGCCCAAAAATGCAATCAAAATAAATATAAATAACCATTGTTTACTGAAATAAGTCCGATTGTGATGATAAGCTAACGGTATATTCATAGAGTTGGTTAAGTAGAGCTACCATATTTTGGAAATCTGAAAAGAGGACACTTTTTCAACATTTT
>ATSW01007794.1:0-21377 GCA_000444245.1 Botryllus schlosseri | reverse complement strand
GTCTCAGAGTACACCGTTCCGTGTCAGCGTAATTGTGCATTGTAGAATGCGACAATTAGGAAAGCAAATTTCGCTACAAATTAACAGCATTTCTCTGATAGCATGGATGGGTGGTGCAAGACTTTGAAAGCCTTTAAAGGTATTTCTGTACCGTCCTTATCCAGCGGCATAGGCCCATCATGCACGCATGGTATGCACAATGCACATATCGTGTGTACTTGTATCATGATTCGGTGATCGATGTTAATGCCGCAAAAACATCAAGTCGTTTCGACACCTGCCTATCTTTTCATTGTATAGCAGTCGTGTGGAGTTTTGAAATTGTTATTAAACTGATACTGACAGAATATAAACGTCTTATTCCTATTATACTCTAGCTATCATGGACGCATAACTATGCATTTCGACAAGTCGTACAATCTTACCTTCCAAGACCATCAGCTGTACGAATCACTTGCCTCAAAATGATTGCCCGCCACGACCGTTTGTATTGGTTCATGATACGATTGAGAATGTAAATAATATGGTGCATCGACACCTCATTCGAAGCGACCAGACAAAACAGTATTAACTGATTCTGTAATGAAATTACTAATTTTAGGAATATGGATGAAAATAACGGTACATGATGTATCGTATCCCACTCTCTTGTTGACTTATGTAGGTTACTATTGCAATCACCGTCATCGTTGTTATTGCATAATTACGAATTAGCGTTCGAGCTTGTACGACACGTTGTACACTTGTACAATGTACAGTTGTACAGTACACTCTTGTCTATCGACATCACCAATACACATCGTATTTGAGCGTTTTTTGGTTTATACCAGTCGAAGTGTTTCTTGCGACAGTTAAATAGAAATTGATCAATTATCTTTAAATATATGACTTGCTTTATTTGATAATACATATATACATATATATATGTCCCGGGTACGAAGGTTCATACTCAGTGACGTGCGGTGAGGTTCATGACTGATGAGGCACTGACCNCCCCCCCCCCACACACACACACGCGCGTGTAAAGTACCTAATTAATATACCCAAATATGTGAATGACAACAAAAGCAAGAGAAACAGGCAGGCGAGAGCGTTTTCTTTGAACCCTGTTAGCCGTTGCAATTATACATTCTACAATACTTATTTAAAGTATTTCCTTTTGTGAAATATTCAGTTATATGAACATCGCTCAACGAAAAAGATGAAACGAAAAGCCCAAAAATATTTTCTTCAAGGTTCTAATTTCGGTTTTATGTTCGATATTGCCGTTGCTCGTCCAATCTCCTTTTTACAAGATGGAAATGAACAGCTAGTGTAATGTCACACACTAACATCAAACTTGGTTTAAGACATCATTAGACTGTGGAAAATCAGGGTTGAATTGATGATTTTGGTTGACAGAGAAAGAGTCATTATTTTCATCCAATCAAAGTACACAACAGGCAATGATGGTGGTAAAGAAAATATGCATGCAATTGCACAATTGATCATGCACAGTATTCGGTATTAGATAGGAATGATCGAAACGACCTTGAGGGTCAACTAGTCTGATTACTGGTGATGCAGATTTCTGTGGATTAAAATTCGCAAATATATAAGACCGACAAGGTTAGCTGATGAGGTTTGCGACCTGTTTCTTATCACATCAGCCATCTTCACACGCAGGATATCTAGGCAACTCGTCGCCATCTGTTCCAAGCGGTGTCTTACAAAAGCCTAGAAGTGGGCCGTGATACAAGTCGGCAAATATAAATATGAAATCATAACATAGAATGGCGACCTGATGTAAATGACTATTGCAGACGAAAACACTATAACGACCACAAACAACGACAACGCAGGCTATGTAAGAATAGCTATCACATACCACAATTTACGGTTATAGGTAGGCTTATATATGAGTGCATGGAAAATACATATCAGCTACATCAGTAAGGGAATGTATTTGCTCCGCATTGCGTATTGGCCGTCGCTACTATTCCTACAAGACTGTTGGTTTCCTAAATCGATAGCGTGTTCACTGCGCTGCGATCGTCCGATTGTTAGCGAATAGTACATGAGGCAGAGTCGTTTGTGGCTCACCTGGCTATTGTTTATCTGCGATGGCATTGTCTGTAATAAAGCCGAATGTAACATTCCTTGGCNATTTTGAGGGGGTTCTGGTGCTCTGAAACTGTTGATATTTTGATTTTCAGAATCAGTGCGACGATAGCATTTGATTGATACCAGTTATTATGAATTCCGAGCTGTTTATGATGAATTGCATTGTCGCAGGTGAGGCACGACCCGCCCGTGCCTCACCTGTGTCTCACATCTCCTTTAGCGCTGTATTTTTTAATATAATTATGTAAATTGATGATGCTGGGTGAAGAACATGTTCAAATTTAGTTATTTATGTATATCGATGGAAAATATCTATAATCATTGAGGGTTTTCACAATTTTCTCTTCCTCACCCTGACGACAGGTGAGGCACTGCCTCACTTACCTCATTTGACCGCACGTCACTGGTCATACTCATATATGAATATATGATAAATGTTATGGTTGTGTCATCAACCCGTGATTGCTATTGACTGCCGCGGTATTTCTCCGGCCAATTTTCGAGAACTTACTATCACTATCCATCCCTTTTTCTGGTCCTATCAAGCTTAATTAAGGAAGCACTTTCGTCCGCTTACTATCTGAGTCTGCGTAATCGTGACAATGACTAAGACCAACGCATTGCTGTCCTATACCGGTAGTCATGTCAGCGTTACCATATTAATGTATATTTTGTAAACAAATTAGATCGATGAAACCGGTCCGAGTTAATAGGGCTGCCGAAAATCGGTTAGACTTTTGCGCCCTCCAATTTGAGTCGCACCACAAATTCCAGATTGTCGTTCCGAGCTTTTGACTAAGATATATGTTTGGAACCTGTAACTGGACAATATTCATCGCGACTCAAATTTCCGTACATTTTCATCAAGGATTTGTTTATCGTGTTAATCAGTTGTCTGTAGGGTTGCATTTAAAACAAACGGTGTTTTAAAACACTATGTTTAGAATATGTTTCAAACACTGTTTTCAACAAAGACCATAAAAAGAATTGTTTTTTTTAAGTTGTAAAATTATGCTATAATTGCTGTGNNTACGTTCCAAAAAACCTGTTGCATGGGTCTACGGACAATTACCACTCGATATAGGCGACGGATATCGTTATGGTATGGTTGGAACCATCAAATTAGTCGGTTCAACATTAATAGTACAGATATTTCATCAAAGGAGCTATAGTTACCCTAGATTTTCAATTGTCAATGTCAATCCATTATGATGTCACAATTGAATATTCGTGACGTTATGACTTTAAAAAAAGAAACAAAAGCAATAAAAAATATTTTTGAAGTAAATTGTTTGAAGCATGTTTGTTTCAAATTGATTTTTGTTTTAAATGCAACCCTTGTCTGTATCGTAAATGTGAATTTACTGTACCCGTTCACGTACACATGATAACGTAAGACGGCTATTTGTACTATTACTTTCACAGTCGCGAAGTATTGTCGACTCGTGTGAACAGAAACCTCATGAGATTCGGCGTAGGTGCGACCCAAATGCACAATACCCACAGCAGTAATAGTGTATATGCACAGTACTTAAAGGTACTACTTAGTGCTCACTCGACAATGACAGCGACCGTGATGGTATGCGAGGAGATGTGATTTGTACGGCACGATCCTCAACAACACACAATATTACTGCGATATGACCATCTATTACCGGATGACTCTTCCGTAGGAATAAGAAACGCATCAATAAAATGTATATTTGAAGGAAATAGCACGTGGTGATTATGAATCAAAATACAACTCAACGTGTCGTACATGCCAAAGACATTACTGTATATTACGTAGTGTGCAGTTTCTAATGTAACATTCTAGTAAAATGTATTTGCAAAATTACAATCATTCAACATCCGTTAATCCATTAATCAGCGTTACTAATCTACGCAGTGCTGTCTTAAATATGCCGTTATGACACACTTGACATCGATGTCATCCGGTAATTAGGCCTGATGAGTGCATCGTATAAAGGAAATCATCAGTAACTCCACCATGCGCCAGAAAACCCATTTAGTCTTGCGAACGAAATTGCATTCCAAAATGTTGCACCTATATGTTCAGATGTATATAGTCGGCCACAAACACCAAGTTGACGAAGGCATACAGCAAATCCCAGAATTGATGAGAATGTTTGGATATTCTTAATTTCGAACTGATGAAGCAAACGACATAAATGTGTTCAAATGAGACTTGCACTCGCTTAGTCTTTCTTTTAAGAACAATTCATTGTCGCGCGGTCTGCACTGAACCAAAATAAGTCTCTCGCGGCTCAACACGGGCAGCAATATGGTATTTCTAATCATAACAACGAAAAACACGGGTGACGGAGTCAAGTTGGCTGTCATCGGTTTTGGACATGGTGGCATTCAACGCAACCAGGGAGTCAATGTCCTTCAACGCGACATCCACTTCGTCTCGGATATACGCATAATGCCAATATCATTACGTGTTAATCCGATGAAACTGCACTTTGCAAGTCGAAATGAGAATTCAATCGGTGCTCGGAATGGGGAAGTCGATAACCGTAGTAAAAATAGAATGTTTGTCAACAAGTCACCATGACAGCTGTGTTGATTGATGTAAATTGTAAATGAACTTCCCTTATCACGCTTGCCAACGCCCGGTATGTCAGACTATTCGCACCTGGATTGCTATACAATCGCACTATAAATATGTGTGGATTATTTATACTGCGTCGGTAACCTGGTAGTAAGCGAAATATAATTATTGCTACAGCCATTTTTCATCGTGTTGACCTCAATACGCGTGCAACAGATGCTGGAGTAAATTCNCATCTCTATACTGACAAGCACTATTTATTGTATTGAATATTAGTGTATTTATTTGGAGAAAACATTCCCTGAGAATTTTAACAAGCCAACATATTTTGCTGGTGATTGATTAATTACGATCGTGAATTATGTATCTGCTGGCTGTAATTTGTGTATACAAATTCATGAATTATACATAGAAATTAATTATATATATTGCGCGAAGAAAAACACATATGGTCGTCCGCTCAAGTCTATAGGCATTAGTTCTATCTAATAAATTGATATTTCATTGCGCAAAAATAGGATAATTACTATCAATCAATTTCGATACCAAGTTTGATAGGGAGAATACATCTGTAAATTGAACGTTCTAGTCATAGATATAAATATTTGTTGAAATAGGCTAAGAATCTTCATGGCGACGAAATCCCACCCGTACCAAATTAGTACGAATGTAGATAAACTTTAAAATCCTAAATGTATTCACCGCAGAACGTTTGAGCATCTCACTGTTATCGTCATGATAGAAAATTAAAGGTAACGAGTTGCTCGACACAAATCTACAACAAATCTTATTTGCACTTGATATAGGCAATGGCTCACCTTTACAAGGCCAGGATAGACGCGCTTGATCTGTGCGCCTATAAGAGACCAATTTTCTTTTTTCTTTCCTTGAATTAGATGTCCTGACCTGTAACGTATATATTTATAGTGTGTCAATGCCTCAATAAATCATGAGTAGACCAAAGGAAACTGCTAAGATATCCGAGGAACAGGCGGGGTTATGAAGGAACGGGCCATCGTCGATTGTTTCACCTTCATCTTTATTGCTTAGTTGTGTGTGGAATGTGATCATCACATGCAATGCACAATTTCCAAATGTTGTCGTTAGGTTGGTGTTCACGGTGTTTCCCGACTACAATGGTCACTTACAAGAGACTGATATTCGTTATTTTGATTCTGCATCTGCTGACTTGTAACACGGCTCATTTCTAGCATGTTTTAAGACATTGCTTACTGATAAGATGGGGAGAAGGAGCCTAGATAAACCTCCAGCACTTAGGTATAGGGGTTCTGAAGTCGGTCTTAGTCTGACTCGAACCCGCAACGTATTAGTGTTACAGCTGTCGATCATACTCGTCACTAATTTTCAAAGATGTCATGAATTGTCTTTTGCGTTTGTTAGCCGTCTTCACGTGCATTCGCGGATCGGACTTTCATTGTCACGTAGGGGGCTTAGTAAGGCAGGGGAGGGCAACTTCTCCGATCGGCAGGCCTGATATGGGGAAATGAAGTACTTGGCGGGCCGGATCATAGAATCGATTCACTCACTAATCGCGTATTTATCCACCTTTACAAGGGAATAAATTGTATTTAATGTAAACATTAGGATTACGGCATGGAGACCAAAAGCAGCATTTAATGAATATATTAACCTAATGTACTTCAATAGTTGTTGAAGTCAGTCAGACATCTGTTGTTGAGCGAAGTTGTCAACAAGTTGTTAGAACTCTGGCTGCATGTCGGACGTAGAAACCCATATTGTAAAGACCGCACGTGAACATCAATTAGATTGGAACGCAGCCTTGTCTTGCTAATGTCCATGGTCGAAATTTTTTGCTATGCAGACNCGANTCAGAACAAGTATACTTTCATGACCATTTTCTAGGTTGGCAAACTTGGATTCATTCTGTGACGCATAAAATTGGTCAATACTTTCAGTATAGAATTAGAATTTCACTTTCAGGGTAGAAACTCTCTCCGCTCAAAATCCCGTCGCGGGCCGGATCCGGCCCGCGGGCCGTATGTTGCCCATCCCTGGTATAAGGCCACAGAAAAAAAGTTGACCACTGCGAGAATATTGCAGTCACAAAATGACTTCACGGTTCGACAGTGACATCACAATCATGATTACGTCATAAAATAACAAATTCTCACAAGCAGTATACTAAGCTCGCCAAAATGGTGTGTCATATTTGATTGCGTTCGTTCTTACGCGACAACGTTCTCTGTACAGCATTGAGTTATGTTCACTCGTTCAAACGAGCACAGATCAGTAGACACTGTACCCATTCTTAATACATACGCCATCACGATTCTATCAACACAACACGTATCTTGCAATATCATTCACTCACCAGCGCTTTTTGTCCACCCGTCTTAGTATCTGCCACATAAGGGTACCATCGTTCCACCTGGAAGANTCGTCAAGAGATGCAGGGAAGCCAATGCGCCTCAACCAACGCGACACTGATGGGGTGTAGTAAGAAGGCGCGAGTTCATTTCCATTTGCTTCTACATGGAAAAACAACGGCATCCCCTTTCATTAGTAATAATATAGTGAAGATATGCGTGTAGAAAGCGGTTGTCGTCGTTGTAATACCAACAACGTTCAGACTGGTTAGCCTTGATGACTGGTTTGGTTGATATTACAAGATAGGAAAGACTCTACTGTCGTTGCCATTGGTCTCGTATACTATTTAGCATTTTTAAAATATGAATCACTTGGCGCCAGTACAAATCTAAAATAAAATTTAGGAATCATGACTGAGGCAATGAAGGTTTGGGCAATAATAAATCTCGCGATTGGCTGTTTTCAAAGGTCATGCCAGTCAAATAAGCGCTCTTGCTATATGTAAATAAATTCATATTAACCTACATTTCTAAGATAGGCCCCTACAATTTATTATGCTGTGCCAGAATATCCAATTTTACATCCACACATCAGATTTGATGATCGCATCTGACTGCAGTGTTGGAAATTGGTGCGCTTTCACAGCCATAATATTGTATCGGTAACGGGTATACAGTTTCAATTCTTGATTCCAACTGCCAAAACATCGGTCAGTCGTATCTCAGCATCGAAAACATGTTGCAGAAAGATTCGAATATTCGCGGAGAGACGTTTTCTGCCTAGTAGGCCTACTTATCGACCCTCACAATGGTCCCAAAGCGCTAACGAAATATCCTATTCATGGTTTAGAAGTACGAAATTTACTTTGGATCCTATGGCATCCTATTCCTTGTGGCCACAAAAAGATACGTTATTTGATATTCATTTGGAAGGTCATATAAATAGATGTTATACTCCCGTGATTGGAGCTCAATACTCGACCCGGATTCGAATCACCCAGTTACTCGATATTTTCCATTCCTAGATATAATATATTTTACTGACTACGAGCCTGTTTGTCGCTCATAAAAGTCCTTTGTTGTGGCGATATCGTGTCGGATGTTATGAAGCTGTCGGATCGACGATAATAGTGTATTAGGTATCGATAAATACCACGTAATACAGGCTATGGAAATGTAAAGGTCATATATGAAGTGATTTCGTCAATAACATGATAATGATTGGTATACTTCAATATAATTTTGTTCGATAACAACTAGATTAGTATATATTTACCCTAAAACCAGTGCTTTTAATCAGTCGATGACCTATACCACACCGCGTAGACTCATTGCGCGAAGCCATACCATTACCATTGTCTTGGCGTCAAAATACATGGGTGTGAACATCCTGTCGTGTTCTCTCTGCATTATAACTCGGACTGGCAACATTGACTACCCAGTACCCACGACATTCCATTTCGACAGTAGGAAGCATTGAAAGTTGAAATATGTTGGCTACTGTTTATCATTCGATAACTTTCGTGTTTACTACACATGGCTATGAATTAACGCACTGAGACAACGACGGCAGGTGATCCCTACTTTCATGAACGTGAGTTGAGTAGCCTTATGTGAGTGATACGGCCAATCCAAGGTTCCCACGGCACGGCGGAACAAAGCATTAAAACGACGATTCTTGTTTTTAGTAGCAAGGAACGTATGAATACGGTGCTCGAGAAAAAATTCACCCCCACTACTAGAAACAAATCATTAACATCAACACTCTCTTCCGATTTCCGGTTCTGAGATCTTGGATCATTTTGTTAAGCCCAAACTATGACACGGCGTTAGACTGGTTTACGTGCAAAAATAAATGTCCAACGATTTGAGGATGTGCAACAGTGTGAAAATAGAATTATATCTTCCAATTCGAAATAGTCGATATTATAAGTTCATATATACCTTACGAATTGCTTTAGACGGCAGCAAGAATTTAGAATAAGTCGCGATCTATTCACCAATATTACATATCAAACATCTGTGCTGTTACTCAATAAGCTTTCAGATCGTTATTTTAAATGTGGATTTGTAGCAAAATGGGTAGCATAGTAGAATTGAGAAAATCCCTTGGCACGTGATTGCGCATTTGATGGGTGGATTGGCACCGTTGTATACATACCAATACCACAGAATTCTGTTGTCTGTAAATCTCATCCAGGTTGACGCGCGGTTAATTCAACAAATCGTTCAATAACAAAGTTTCAAGCCAGTGTCAATAGCTTTGGAGTTGATCAAATCACAACAAATTACTCAGGGTTCGTGTTCAAAGGACTACTTTAGCCATTGGTATATCAAAGGGATAGATAAATGTATGCATATTACAAACATCTGGGTGAAAATCTTATTATCCACGGCACTAGTGCGAATTTTAATTGTATTTTCTGATATACTTGAATCGTTACATTTCTCAATCGAACTCGGATAGTTTAAGTCATATAACACATAAGCTAAGCGATAAATCACACTTACCCTCTCCGCAAATACAGGAATGCGATGGCTTTTCTAATAGGTTACTTTCTTTTTTACTTGTAGCTTTCGAGAAGGGATTGAAGTATGAAGAAGCATCATAAACAATATCCGCCTCACAGAACTCCAAGTACTGAGTCAATGAGCTCAAGTGTCCCTGTATGCCGCATTGGATCAGGCAGAGATAGTAGGAGCAAAGTATCCAAAAACTGGTGAAAAGTCCAGCTACTCTTTTACAGTTCTGTCCAACTTCAAGAGCAAAAGACCTCATATTTCGCGACATCTTTATTTTTATCAAGTCGCCAACGCCGTAGGAGTCAGCCCGTCGATAATACCTATCTTGTTGCATAGTGGAAACATATATCTGTCTCAGGCACAAGAAAAAAAGCCTTTATCAACAATACACAATATTACACATCCATATAAACACCCATGTGTAAGTGTATGCCTACTGGCTATACACTGTATACACAGTCGCTATACCAATAGCAAAACGTAGCCTACTATGAGAATTCACAACCACAAGCTGTGTTATATTTAGCGACCGCTTTGTCTTTGCAGACCCCAATATCAATTGCAGACTGCCTGTGTGTGTACCTGTACTGCTGCGTACACGTACCGATGATTCTGTCACATTATTGCTCTCAACCATCCCACCAGCCATGAGGGCTCAAGATCTGTAGTTGTACTATAGAGTTGTACCGCCTTCCTTACCCAATGTAGAATACAGATTCAAGAAATTTAGGTATGACGTCATATTTAAAGCATGTCTCAAATGGGTTATGAACAACGGATCGCGATCGAAGACTGTAATATACGCCTAGTCAGTAACACTGCTTCAATACACAATACACATACTCATCTATCTACGACGTCTACCCAGCCGTTACCAGTATCGTGTTGTGACTATTTCGTGCAATTTGCTTGTACTCGACATAAGGATACACTGGGTATTCGATAGTTTCTGTCAATACTCATCTCCAAGCAGTGTGTACACAATGGCGTAAAATCGATCGAAAATTATTACAAGTTGAGCACTGTCACCTTCGTCAACGTTTTGCGTCGAATACTTTATTTCTCCCAATATCTGCAGGCTGTCGCAAAACAGTTTAATTATGAACATAAATATTAGCAACATTTGAAGAGCAAATTCGTTATACAAATAGCGAAAATGTTAGAGCAGATGACAACGCATCATATATCGGACGAATATAATAAAATAGTTTCATGCCTACGTTAATACTATCTTATGTAAGCGGATAATATCGCATTGATCGTCTGCACTATATTCACGTTAATGAAAACCGGAAAGTATTAATAATATAACTTCGACACCGACACTAATTGATATCGGATGGCCTCACATTGCTTGACACGGCCGATGTTTGCTCAACCTCATGACTTCATATCGCGATTTATGGTTGACCCGCACAGAATTATATATTTCGCAATTAGAAATAATAGTATCCTCCCAACGCTTGCGAATTACATGCCTTCTCCTTTGGTGCTACTCGCGGTACACATATGTGCAGTTAAAATTTTAGGCATGAATAATCACAAGCCAATGACAGTGCATTTCAATATTCGTTACAGTATGGTTATCTGACTCTTATGCAGGACAATACAGAAATGTAGAGTTAGTTTCATTCTCAGTTTTGGTTGACTTCACAAATATCTCCCTGTTGCCGTGACTGCTAACGAATAAGTCGTTGCCCGAAACCAGCAGGATATATTACGTCGGCAAGCTGTGAGTCTTCTGTAACATGATTCTGACATATGTCACTGCAACGCATTGTATATCAATGATATGACGTAATGATAATACTGGTAAAGTTCTGACCAAATCTTTTGAAGTAAGTAATATGCACCGAGGGATTATATAACTGAGAGAAAACAAAAATATTACCGCTATTATGACAATGTGATTTTGTAAGACACTTGAGTTGTTAGCCTATATATTTCACACATTTACCATTCTTATTAGTAGTTTCGCAGCACTTCTGATTTGCTAATACATTACACATTTCGACCAAACTGGACCATATAGCTGGTAAAGGTCCGAATCCCGGAGAACACAAAACACTATACACACAGGACAAGGACATTATCACGGTCCTTCCCAAATTTTGCAAAATAATTGACGCAATGGCACGTCGTGGCAATCCCAACGCGCTACAAAATAGGATCCCAATGCACTTACGACGGAAATAATACCAATGTCAGACATGCCCTTTTCAGCACGATATAATTACCGAATGATAAACGTTTTTAGAGTAGTGATCTAAATTAGCGTATCGCTGTTAGCCTTAAGAATGTTCCTGAATGGTTAATACATGTAATTGCAGGACTGTCTGCCATGAACAATTTTGAAACGGTTTCGACTAGCAAATATTTCGACCACCTTGTTGCATGCAGGTATGATAAGCAGACAGGTGGTTCTATGGGCCCGACAAGCTCAATCGATGTTTTCTGCTACGTAGAAATGTCTCAGCCTATCCTGCGTGGAATAAGGTCGAAGCATTTATGAGTCTAAAACCGGATGCACATGGATTCTCGCGACATGGTAAAACGAGAGAATCGCTTCTATTAACGTCACACTGTACAGCAGGGGTGTCAAACTCAAGTGACGTCGCGGGCCGGATTCAACACTTCAGATCGCTCGCGGGCCACACCAAAATTCCCCAATCCCAAAATACCTATAATCCGTGCTCTTGTTTTTCATTTCAATACTTCATTAACCAGGCTGTATACACAACAGTATATTACAATACATAACGGATCATAGAGGTTCTATTCTAGGGTTACCATCTTTTAGAAATCTGAAAAGAGGACACTTTTCAAAAAAATTCAGACTTACAATGCTGGAGTAAAATCCGAAAAAATAATAAATTTTCACCCGACTTTGTGGTTGGCTGACTAAAAAAAAGTCAACTTTCCGGCTCAACTCCCGAAATGCCCGCAGGAGTACTGATTTGATATATCTTATTCGAGTTTTAACCAATATTTAGCCAAATTTTCAAAAGAGGGGACAAATTCTCAAAAAAGAGGGCATTTAGGCGTCCTCCGTGGACATTTTCAAAGAAATTAAAGTATTATTATATCGCGACTCTTCCTTCTCTCCAGCCTGGAGACCTCCAATAGATTTTTAAGGTAATCTGCATATAAGGGTTTCGCATTGGTGTTTTCGCTTATGTGAATAACTAGTTTTTGGTCAGTGAAATGTATTCGAACTCTCTTGCCTTCGAACTCTCTTGCCGATGTCAGCGACCTGCTACTAATGGGGACTAGAAACCGCAACACCGCAGACGGGTGGTTATAATGTGGCCTATAAACAATAAACATACTCGACATGTGCTGTCTTGAAGGACTATTTACTGGAAGTATTTCTTAATAAAAATCTCGACATTTGTTAGTAATGTGCTCTATAGGCTAACACGCATTTTGCAATCTTCTCAGAACTGCTTCGCGGGCCGAATGAAATCATCTGGCCGGCCGGATGCTGCCCACGGGCCGCACGTTTGACACCCCTGCTGTACAGTGTACAGGTACACTGCACAGTTTGGGGATTTGTGATTTATCAATCCTGCTATATGTTTCTGTGACATGACTGGTAAATCTATGAATTTGAAAGCGCTGATTTGTATCGGTTTGGCTCTACAAAGGAACAGAAGTGCTTAGAATGGTTGTCGCACAATTGAGCATACCACACAATGGACAACGACAGTTGAGCATGGGACACTTTAGCATGCGTCACTTCATAATGTGACTTCATAACCCCAAAACTAACCCTAACCCGAAACATAGCCCTGAAATTAACCGCTATTATATATATCCCAACTCCAAGCCTTATCCAATCCAAGCCTAAATTCAACCTTAACCTACCCCTAACCCGTAATTTAACCCACATGCTCGTGTGTCGCATGCCCAATTGTCGTATGCCGAAGTGTCGCATGCTATAATGTCGCAGGCTCAATACTTATATGTCCGCGGACCGCTTAAAATACATTAATGCAGTTTCCTATTGAATGGTTCTCAGACACCACGACTTCATTCTTATTAGATACACCGATGTAGGGTACACACGCGCTACACACTCGCTATCGCTATATACTAACTCGCTATCAATTGCTAAAGAAACGCCTTGGTGTAACTCATCCATACAGGTATAGTTGCCCGAATGCCAAGGAAGATTCTCCGCGATTGTCTGTATCACCGCGCATCTTCTATGACCGAGAGAAGACCGGGAAATCCCTGTGATTCTCATGTCGCGAAGCATGTGTGAATCAGACAGGATACGCTCGAACACAACCTGTACTCCACATCATCATACATTATAATGAATCGAACTACTAAAATGTGAACGTAAAATTATACGGCTCATATTTCGCCCACGATCGCTAAACTGCGTAATGGTCCGACTTCATGACATAGTCCGATAGTTTGAAATGTTTCAACGGATGTGTCGCTAAAAGTCCGTGGTCTTACTATTATCATGTACGCGTGACTCAATTATATTCACTTCATCCATCAGCACATCATTCATGACGTACACAGCGAGCTATCGTGAAACACCTAAGCAGTCGAAGAATCCACGCACTTCAAGTTATCGGTCATGTGAAAATACACGATTGATGCAAGAAAGTGCATTACGGGTGTTAGCAATTTCTACTACATATTTCCACCTAAGAAGGTAGTTATGAGAAAATATGTCTACTATAACTATACCTATGACGTATTTCGAACGGAAAACCATTCTAACTGATAGCTGGATGTAGTAAAACACAACCCCACGAGCAAATCCGGCTAAAATCCATGACTCATCGTCTTATCTTTTGAAATTGAAAATTCATCTCACGCTATGTGAATTCGAATCAGTTTTATTTGCATCAACTCTGACAAGAATGGGAATATATTTACAGTAAAGGCGGAGGAAGTGCACATAAAATTAGTTTACAATTTACTCGAAGGATTTATACTGTGACAGCGTTCTGATATTTTTGCCCTATTTAAAAGAGGGTTGCTTATAATATCAACCTCTCACAGATATAGCGGCAGACGGTAATACCAGTGTACATAAATATTAAAATATAAACGCTTTTCACTGTCTCTGTTTGATGTTCGATATAGATTGTCTAATCATGTGATTCCATCTTAGAGTCAAATAAATTGTTCACTGTTAAGTCACGTGCGGACGAGGTACGTCTGACATCTTCAGTCTCAAATTATTTTTGTTGCAAATACTTTATACTTTTACAATCCTAAAACGAAGATTGAAATACGAACTTTGCCATAAGCACAGCAACGGGAAAGACTAGCCTGGTAACCAGTCCACCGTTGATGTGCACAACGGCTTAATTTTTTAGTTTTATGCTCTGGTGGTTTGTTATTTCTTTACCTACGTAATTTTTGTCTCAGATAGGAGCGATGGACGTAAAACTATTTTGCGCGTATAATGTTTCTAAAACGGCATATTTCTCCGGTGAGGGAACACCTTTACGCGTCTTTGGCTTTGGAACGGGTCGATAGCATTTAATCCGGCATTTCCAAGTTGATAACAGGCTGGATTACCATATTGCCACAAGCAACATGCAATTTATCAATCGGTATGGCAGGTCAGAAACAAATTACATAATCGTTCGTTCGCCGAAAGCGCCAGATTTCTGAATCAATATGGTTTTCACTAATACTAAAGAAGACTCTATACATTTAGCTTACAATTAGTGGATTTGGTCGATGATTAGAGTAACACCGTCCTCATTTGTCGACAATGGACATGGTTATCTTACTTATCCGATATATATTTTCGAAACGGAAAAGTTATGTCAGCAAATATGATGCTGAAAAAACCCAGATTTTCGGACCAAACCCCGGACACGGAGGTGATGGTCGAAAATCCAGATCTGGATGAAAAAACCCAGGCTTACGATGTCTCCAGAACTGTGTAGTACTATGTGACATAGAAGATAAATGATGACGTGATCGCTCTCTAGAAAACGATTCACAACTTAAGCAATAATCATGCCAATAATTGACCATCGATTGTGCCTATGGTTTAACAACGGTTTGAGAATCACTGAGTAAGGGTATTGCATGCTGAACCCTGCATTTTCACCTCTGTGACTGATAACTCGCTCACTTCCGCAGCTATTCTAACTTTCGAAGCAGGTTGGTGACCGATAAAATGGACTATTCTCTGCGGATACGAGTAACTAACCTTCGGCACTGATTGCTAAGATCTGCCAACGGGGGAATATTGCTACTATTGCGCGTATCGATGATCGAAACGCCACTGGTTGCCTTCCCGAATATCTGATGCACGTCATATTAGTTGGCAGACAACCACAATACATTTCACGCTTCCTGACGTAAGTCCGGTTCTGATCGAAGACTTTGCAATGACGACTCAAAATAGTCGAACCGCTTGGGACGCTGACCACAAGCACCTATATGCCGACTGCTAATTAAAACTGTTTGTTTACAAACAAATTAAATAGGGTTCGATACAGACGTATATATACATATGATAATATCACTGATCCGTCGGAATAAGAATATCAACATTATCATCATCTTGGTTTTCATAGTGTTCAATTGTATGCGTGCTATTATGAAATATTCCGATAAGTATACTCGTATAAATAGTGCCGAAATAAATGTGAAGAATCAAATCTATCATATATATCACTATCCACGTTACAGTCTTAGGCGGAATTGACTTAATGACAACGTATTTGCGATTTATCGGGAAGCACCATCCAGTTTCGCTTTGGTCTTTCTCAACATAACTTCCACGAGTTCGTCTACTCCGTATTGGTGCGACCACCCCCAGTCTCTTCGGGCGTTGGCGTCGTCAAATCGCTTCGGCCACTTATCAGCTGAAACATACAAACTGGTAACAGCCGAACCCGAATGCAAGTCTATAGATATATCCAGGTTTGGTGATACAAAGTACGTGTAGAAATTATAGATTGATACAGTTGTTGAGCGAGAGAAAAGTATTCCACCTTGTTTACATAGAAGTGCTCAGTAATTGTCGGTAGCTACTTCTACTTTTATTCAGTAACGAAATGGCACTGTCGTCTACCTTGCCCTTAACAATCGGTTTACATGTGCGTCTTTCGAATATTTCATTTTCTATTTGAAAATACGCATACGCGAACGAAGTTTCGACATTGCACTGATTGAAGGCAGAAGACTTAATTTTACTTCAACATAATCCTAGAGCAGCATCTCAAGAATGACACCATGTGACAAATACTACCGGCGTTGCTCGCCACTGTCGGACTTTCGTAATTTTCATGCTAAAATCCGTATGGAATAACTTACCAATATCTTGCATCCTCTGGACTACTTGGTATTCAATTTTGAAGTTCGCTATTCGCCGTTTTATTGCGCTAGCCAGCTCTTCCGGAGTAAAACTCATTGCGTGGATGTTGTAGGTTCTCAAACCAAGCTTGTCGCTGGGAAATCCCATGAACTAGAAAGAAAATATTTTTCATTTTCGTTCTGGCGCTGACCGTGACCAAGACAATACATTACATACACCAAAAGTTAGTAGTTGTAGAAGGTATATTCGACGGTGAGTGACTTTCACAGCGTTCGACATTGTCAATGGCATCGGAAATTTGAACGGCTACGGGGCTACGTGTTCGATTAAAATGACTAGATGTTGATCACGACTAGCGTTATACAAGAACGAATACCAACTGCTATATAGGCGAGGGCCTATAGCAGTGAAATGGTTGTGAGGTCAGCGGAGAAACGTAAAATATCGATGGCCTAATTGCACAGAACTACCTTGCTTGGAGTTCCTTGGGAAGGGTGAATGATTTGCTGGAATTTCAATTTTTATCGGTCGGCTCTATCACAAAAGTCATATTTTCAGATTGCTCTGGTATACAAAATCATGGAAAGTAACCAGTCTATGCTGCTCTCATAAGATTTCGTGAGACGGTTCTATATTACGGGCGTGGACGGGCTGAAACTACCCACTCGCTGAAATCATAATATACATCGGTAATATGTGATGAACGAAGCTCTAAACACGACTTACGGAGTCCAGCGTCACAAGTAAAACTCATTGCAGCAATTAGGCCTACTTGACCGTGACTTGTACTCACATCAACGGTTGCCCGTATGCAATCATCAATATACATCATAGGCAGCCTCGTGTCCGACTCCAAGTTACACGCGAACCTTCCTCTGGTCAACGCGGACTGGAAAATATCCACCGCGTAGTCTGCAATCGGTTATCTTTGTCATTCCGTATGCGGACTGTGACTTTGGTGTATTTCTATACCTGTTGTTCCACCTCCAGGTTCTTTTTCAGATGAAATAATTCCGGGATAACGCAGTGATCGGAAATCCACCCCGTATCGATGGTGGTAGTACTGTGGGGATGGAGAAAAATTATTTCAGCAACATATGTGAAAAGATGACCTCACACATTGATGCTTGACACGTCGGTCGCGATTGACCGGTCTACCGACCCGCTGGTATAGGGGTTTATCGTCAGTCCGTGGGATGATTCTAGATTGATGATCTACCATTCCACCATGACTGATAAATATTTGGAAGTGTGCCGTAATTGGTCTGATCAATTGGGAGGTCAATTGGGAGACATTTCACAGCCTGTTCACGGTGCCACTAGACGGCTGTAATAACCAGCTTACTGGGGTTATTTACGCGCAACTCGGTGTGGATGGTCACGTCCGATCAGTGATTACTTGTTACGACATGCGCAGAGTTTAGATGGAACGTGAACAAGCGTGCTTTTATGCGTTCGAAATATGTTTGCCAATGAGTATCGTGCTAGTCTTTACGGTATGGTTATTTCAAGTATCGTTCAAGGTATTACTTTTCCGGAGAGTGTTGTTTGAATGACGTGAATGTTCGTTTGGGGTTTCGGTACGCCTGACTGCAAGAGCGGTGTTGGAGGTCAGTTGTTTCCCACATGAGCCGCTACTTTTTGAAATGGAGAATTGCGGTGATAAAATGAGATCCCACCAGCTCTCGGCTACATGTTTCAGATTCTCCGTTTTCTCGCAACATTTATTCGTTATACTGCTTGGAGTAAGCACAGATTCGAGCATTAGGGAATCTGTAATTTGGCGAGGCCGTACAACGTTATTGGTACGGTCTGATTGCACGGGTAAGCTTAACCAAAATTCGCTGTAACTTTGAGCTGACGCCAATGTTGTAGTTTAGTTAGTAAAATTCTATCGATCGGCAATGAGTTTTGAGTTCGTAACACAATGAAGCAGTGTTGGGATCAAGTCACTACCTTCGAGTCACAAGTCATTTCGAGTCANTCGCACATTTTGACTCGAGTCAAGTCAAGTCAATCGATTTTCGAAGGNGACTCGAGTCAAGTCAAGTCACTNGATTTTTGGAGGTGACTCGAGTCAANTCGAGTCNAGTCAAGTCAAGTCACGAGTCAAGTCNCAATTCAAGTCAAGTTGTATTTTAGAAGTATGAGGCATGATTACGTCATTGCATTTGGCGAGCTGACAGAAATACAGATTGAGCCTGCGTCAATGGTTGAGGAGTATATAAACTATATTCGAATTCAATTTCAATAAAACAAGAGGTTTGGTTGAGGTAAGAACAGAGAACAGATAACAGATGTAAATATTTTGCTAATAAATTAATTCATTGCTCACGATAACGTAAGCTATAAGCTTCAATCACTTGGGTTTGTGGTCAAATTATTTGAGAGAACAATGGAGGCTCAGTAAAACGCACGATCATTGAATAAGTGGTCGATCTCACGGGGTACACCGCCGTTTCGCGAACAATCCGAACACATGCAAAAACAGTGATTTTTATCGACACCGATTACTTGATATGACTTGAAAATGACTTGTGGATTTTGCTCCGAGTCACGAGTCAATTCACATTTCTGATACGGCGAGTCAAGTCAAGCCAAGTCATTTGTGCAAAATGACTCGAGTCAAGTCAAGTCAAGTCATACGAAAAAGGTGACTCGAGTCATCCCAACACTGTAATGAAGTCACCATAGTCTATAATATTTACCTCGCCCAGTAATTCGGCATGGACCTTCGCCACTCCGTATATTGTTTTAGGTCTTTGAATGCAGACATCCGGAGTGGGGTCTCGTGGCGATTCGGGACCGAATGCTCCAATAGTGCTGGGAATAAACACCCGTAGATCGAATTCTCTAGCTGGAAAATGAACGGGAATTAGATAAGCAAAATATCTTCCGGACAAAATCAACTCGGTGTGTGACGAACCTGCCCCAATCCCTTTCAACAATTTGTATTATCTAGTGCAGGTCGTGCTAAATAAATTTGATGAACCAACAGTCCGATGACGGTGACTTTCTGGATTAGTAATAATGAATTGATCGCTTCTAGTGCGACTGAGACATACAGAATCCTTCGAGACGTAGAATATGTGGTAATCTTTACCCAAATATTTGTATCCCAGTCACGAACCATTTCACATTTCTCATAGGCCGAGTCCCAGTTAAGGTCTTTTTGCGGCCGTGACTGGAGTTAAGTCAAGCCATTCAAAGATCACGACCCTGTAGTCTAACTCTAGTCAAGTCATGAGTCGAATCGTTCCAACACTGTCTCTGATATAATATCGAAATTTCGAATAAGGTAATTAATTTACTCACCAAGCTCGAGGACGTTGTGTACCGACTCAATGTTTACTTTCATCGCTAGAGGGACATTCATCTCTCCTATTGAACTCAAGAGGGCACTGTAGTGGACTATCCAATCCACTCCATGATTCACAACAATCTTTCTGAGACTTTGCAAGTCGAGAACATCAGCAAACACGAAAGGACCTGCACATGTAAAATAGAGTCGAATAAGTTCACTTCTAATGGGCCGAATACAGAGTGTCTTCAGTATAACTAGAAAATCTGTATCTGGTCAGACACGGCGCTGATAAAGGCACCGATTTTGTATTCTGGTGTTCCAATCCAAAGTGGTTTCGATGTCGGACTGGACAATTAACGGACATTGATTGAGGTAATGTTTCAGTCATCCGTGCGGATTTTACGTTAATTATAACTTACTCACTTAACCAGCCGAGTCGCCAAACCCCCGCCGGATACAAACATATGTGTATACGAGGTCGGTAAAATATTTTGAATTCTAAAAATTCGTAGCGTAACGAGGTTATCGAGTCGGTACCTGATGCAGCCTCTTCTGGTGTTGGCTTCTTAATATCTGACAGTAACACGCTTTCGTTGCCGAACAATTTTCTGAGGTTTCTGGCGAGACCGAGACCGAGTTGACCGAGTCCACCTGGAGAAATAAAAATCCCTTTTATATAGGAGACAGACAGAAAACAGATTTGCCCGGTAAAAAAATGTCGCACAAAATAGTACAACACGGATCATAAACAGCGATACGACCATATTTTGGCGATCAAAAATAGTGAAGTTCCGGAAAGATTTCGCTCGAAAATATCTGCGAGGTGTATAGTATAACATCTTGGTGGTATTGAGCAGAGATGTTCAAAGTAGTCAAGAAAGATACTCAAGTAGAATTAGAATAAGCGACGAAAAAAATCTACTCAAGTACGAGTAGAAGTACTTCTTACATAAGAAATCTAAAACTACTTGTAGTAGAAGTAGAATTGACTGACTTTAAATCTACTCAAGTAAGTAAGTAGTTGTGAAAACGATCGCAATTCGTTCGCATGGACTGTCAAAATCTGCAAATGTGCAAAACGATAGTTTCAAACGCTATTGGGGCAATACTTACTGTGATGAAATATTGGATATAAGCGACAATGTGGTGTGAACGAAACCACGCAGCCCAGTATCTAAATCAGTGGTTCCCAACGTGGGCGATATCGCCCCCCAGGGGGCGATTTGGCGG
>ATSW01007793.1:0-19529 GCA_000444245.1 Botryllus schlosseri | reverse complement strand
ATGTAATATAAATTTAGTATAGCCTGCCATCTTAATCAGGAATCGGCACAATGGTTTGAGTACCCTAATCGGTAATGGTATGATGTAAGTGTTTAGGGATGATATTTTCCTGGTAGCGAAATTATATTATTATATTATTTGTAGCCTATTCGCCATTTTCAACCTACATGGAAGCATGATGTAAGAACCATACAATCTATTTCAATTCCGTCAACAAGTCAGTTGACTAGTAACAAGTTTGCTTTTACAAACAAGTACGCTACTGGCATTATGGGTTTAAGAAACACATTTCAAACTACAAACACTATGCATTGACATTAATGTAAAAACTCCCTAACCTCATATTTGAAGCCATAAACTAGCGTTTCCGCAGGACTAGTTTCACAACTTTTATTCTTTCCTCCCCCTGATATCTCAAAAGTTCACCTTGAGATCCGAGATCTGCACTTTCTCTCCGGGATTGTTGCTGTAGAAGACCACGCACGGGAAATATTCGACCGGGCATTCGTCCATATCAACCGCGGGGCTGGGGGTGTTGGTACCTGGGTTCGAACCCAGGTTTGTGAAGGCAACCTGAAAAAACATTGTAAGCTACAGGCCCATAAACGAACGAAGGTAATTTTTGAATTTGTAAACAAGTTCTGATAATTTTTGACTTGACGCGAAAATTCTTAAAAAAGAGCTTCTTCAGATCACAGAGCTTCAATATACAACGGAATAATATATTCATATTAAAATAAACCTGAATAGTGTTAGCTAGTGTCAGCCGATAATGTCCAGGTTTATTTCGATGTGAATATATTACTCAATTGTATAACAACAAAACCTACTCTTAGAAATATTTCATTAACGAATACCTCTGTTGTCCACAACTCAAAACACTCATCTTGTGACACAACCAGGAATAACACGCACCTCTGGCTCTGCACCGTTGATGCCAAAACTCAGCGTTCTCGCTCTTGTGTCCAGTACACAGGTGATCACGTCATCCATCGAAAATGGCGCCAACCTGCAGTGTTCCCCGTTGTGATACAAATTCCCGCTGAAATAAATTGAATTAGATGTTACTACGGCCAGAACAAAAAACACAATATAATGTATACCTGTAACCGCGATACAGCCACATGTCTTTGGTGGTGCGGTATGCGTCGTCCTCAATCGGATACACGGCGATTCCGATGCAAGTGCCTTCGTTTCCGCGGTGTTCCTTCAGTATGGTGAACTGAAAAGAAAATGCAGACACAATTGATATCAATGCTTGATTATGCACAGTAGGCGTATTCGAAAATACATTTTTCTCAAATTTTACCGGCCACTTGATAAAATTGTTAGATCGCCAGAAAAAAAAACGCGCACCAATCCTGGCTCAATTCTGACCAGTGGAAGCAAAGTTATTATAGCGGAAAATTTTGGATTTATTCATTAAAAATCGATGGGAACTTATTTCAAATCCTAAATTTTGAATATCAATAACTCTGCTTCTACAGGTTATAATTGTACGAAATTTGTTGCGAATAGTTTCGGGGCTTATGATAATGCCGTTTCGCAGTCAAGGGAGGCCGCGGTTTATGAGGAAGAGATAATCTGAGTATTGAGTACAAGTATTTGCTTTGAGATAAGTTATTTAGTCAACTCTCCCAAGTGTCGCGCTGTATCCAATGTATTCTCGCTATGGATGGTATGATGAATTCAATACCGCAGAGCTCAAACGAAAAAGCCTCCTGCAAAACCCAAAACTGACCTACCTTCCATTCGCAACACCCTTGCGATATCCCCGTCGTAGTGAGAGCGTACGCCTTGCCTTCCGCGCTATGAATAACCAGCGTGCCGCCGTCCTCGATAGTCGTGCCCGAACGCTTCCTCGGATCGAACGTGAGTTCCGACAAGAAGATTGAGTTTGTGGTGGACAGGTCCGGCTCTACATCGGCACCTGGCAGTTTTGGGGCGACAGGTTTCATTTCAGATAATGTCTCGGCCTTGTCGAGCGATCCTGAGCTCCAGTACGCGTCCGATATAGTTAGGAATAACTTTCGGACCACCTCGTCGGTTATCTCTGGTTTTGAGGACCTAGAATCCAACGAGTGTAAACCAGTGGTGGTCAAGAAGTAGAATTGTGCCTAACGTCATAGATTTATACTATAGTACGAGAAAAAGTAGGAATATAAAGGGTAAAAATAAATTAAGCAGTCAGCGCCAGTGGTTCTCGACGTTTTTGATCTCACGAACCGGTAAAACAATACAAATATACAAACACAATATGCGATACAAATGTTGCGGTGATCCATCAAACATCAAAATCAACCCCAAATTTAACTACAACAAATGTATGGAACTCAAATATAATATTGTAAACTTCATTTGATGCTGGCTTTTTGATATTTAGCAAACACCCAAAGTAGACCCTGAACTCTATTATGACACAATGCAGAACAACACCCTTCCGAACTACTCAATCAATACAAAATTTGATGTTTTATTTCACTAATTAACGGAAAAGCGTCAACTTCTTGCATTTCGGCATTGCGACACATAAATTTTAATATATTTTGCGGACAGGCAAGAAACGGTTGAGAACCACTGGTCTAGGCCTAGTTTGTTCCTAAAGATCTGAAAACCAGGGGGGCTTACGGTAGTGCCGTTTCGCAGTTAGGCAGGCCGTGGGTTTCAGAGGTAGACAGTGTGAGTATCTAAGTATTGAGAGCGGTATGAGTATTTACTTAGACATAAGTTATTTTAATTTCCGTAAGTATGACGAACAGGACGGATATCAACACTTCAAGATACTGATAAGTGTGGAGTGCATAAACCCTCAACCTCTCTACGGACCAATGCATATACCCATAACCAGCACACGCATCTTACCCGGATTCAGTGTTCGCTATCGTATCCTGTAAAGGTGCTGTGGACGCTTTCGAAGACATCCCGCTATGTTTGTATAAAGGCAAGGTAGTTCCGAGCATTCTCAAAGCAAGAAGTCGCACTCGAAGGCTTTTCACGACAGGCACCCCTGAAAACGGACATGAAATGTTCGACAGTTTGCCAGTGGGAAAGCAAGATTGTTGCCATCAGGTTGTTGTTCCTGACAAGGTTGCAATGACTTGAGTCGCAATTTTTACTTGACTTGAGTGATTTTCTTAAAAACCTTGCTGTAAAATGTACATGTTCTGGTCACTTCCTTATAGAGTCCACAAGGTCTACCTAGTGTTAATAAGTACGTGCCAATCACTGCGACAGAGATATCTTCTTTTGAACAAGCCATGAGAGACCGCTTTTTCTGAACTAATTCGATCGATACTATCAATACAGAGTAGAGCGTTTCACCATAAATACGCAGTCTGAGAGGGTCTTTCACTAATAGGCATAATATTTGTTCATGAGACAGATTTGTATTACAAATTACAAGTATTCATCCATTTCAGTACCAATGCTGAGTGCTTTGAAGAAAGCTACCCAAAACTTGAAACTAACCGGAACTTGACCGCTGTCCAGCAATGGCTAGAAGTAAAGAGATCCAGCGGGTCGTCGTGAAGGCGCGTTTGATCGCGTCGGTCGAAAGCAAATGGTGCAGAAACACCATAAAATCTCCGAGAGCATTTTCGTGGAAATGCTTCATGCTTTCAGACATTGGGAATGCGCTGAAATATAATTGTATTATAACAGTTTATCGGTGGTGCAGATCTTCAGAATACTATTGCTACTGTAATCAAATACAAGATTTATAAGAAACCATTGATTCCTTCTTACATTTCAGATTCGGCCGACAGACCAGACTCTTTCTGCCAACATTCTCCGAGGTTATGGTCTCCGTGGGGCGTACGCCCTCCGATTGTTTTGAACATGGACTCGGTATGCGTGAACAAGATGCAGAGAATCTGAAGGAGCCCGTCTTTCATTTCCATATCGTAAGAATAGTAGCTGGAAAGGAAGCAATTAACTATTATCAGCTCGAAATGGGATTGATGTCGGCTGCTGAAAATCGGATTAAGACGGCTAAAATATCCTGATGCCCTTCCATAAAGTAAGTTAATATCTGAAGAGCTTCTAAGAGGTAGAAAACTTCAATTGGAAAGAATATTTATATTTAAATGAACATAAACATTTTCGGCTGATAATCATCAGGGGGGGAATCAAATCAAGTCAAATTAAGATAATATCCAACAGGACTTTTATAGTACGTCGCACTTGTTATGAGTAGGATAATTTTTTGACCAAAAAATGGAAGATTTTGACCTGAAAAAGCAAAATTTTCACTTTTTGTGACCTAAATTAACTGAATTTTGACCAAATTTTGACCTCGAGGGTGCAAATTAGGTGTTTTCCCAAATGATGATAAAATTGTACTACTTATCTTCATTTGTGGTTGGAACTGTCTGTGCTTACGAAGTAGTTTGGCCGGAAAAACGCTTTTAGCTTAAAAACTGATGAATTTTTGCATGAAAAAACTATTATTTAAACGAAATCTGGCCCTATGATGAATTCCAATAGTTACATCACGTATTATGGTAGAAATAAGCAAAACTTGTTGTAGTACAACGGAAGATACTTTCCTTCATTCTAGGGTAGAAGGTGTCTGTCCTTACTAAGTAGTTGCCAAGAACGTTCAACAACCATACAATGCCCTAGCAGTCTTGCTTCAGTTAGGATATTGAGGTACGTTTAGCATAGCACCATGTCAACCGATTTGTTTCATTTGACCGTTACTGATTCACAATGAGCAGACAATGGGCCGTTTAAAACGTTCTCCGACAGCGCAAAATCGACAAAACAAACGAGATGCAGCGGTCAAAAAATTTTTGATCGATAAACAATTTTGACAAATTTTGACTTAACGCTACAATTTTGACATAATTTCGACGGATTTGACATGTCAAAAAAAATCGCCCTAGTTATGAGAAATAGGCCAATGCACAAGAAGTACTATTGAAGTCCTGTACCTCCAAGACGCTCTTCAAGAAGTTTTACGTGGGTGTGGGTAAGAGTCTCGAGTTTGACCGAAACATATGAGTAATAATCGGTTGAAGAAACATTGTATGCCTTGGGAATGGTAACCATAAAAATCAGAATGCCCCACTCTGGTCCGGCATTAATAAAGACATGGTACACAGCTGCTTAGATATCACGCGTTAGTTACCTGACAGTCATCGCCAACGTCTTCAAAAATATCCCGCATCCGACCGTGGTGTTGGCTTCCAGCCTCTTGTCTCCCTCGAAAGTAACCGCGTGGGAACACAGAACCGAGTGGAGAAGTTCGTAAGGCAGTCGCACGCCACGTGAACCGCACAAAGTCACGTCGGTGTTGCGCAAAACAGCGTCGGATTTCGCCAAGACGTGCTGCAACTCGAACGACTTGAACTTAGAGATTCCGACAATCGTGATGCACGCCAGGGCCAGTCTGGAATCGTCCTTGTCTGACGCTGGAAATAAATAAGGCAGTGAGCTATCGCATAGCCACATAAGCAAGAGGGTGTCAGACACAGCCTTGGACAGCTATCTAAATTAGATAACTAGATAAAATCAGGTCGCCCGATCGCAACCAAGGACACTCTAATAGTAATGACTAAGACGACTTCATTTTGACCTAAAAACAGAAGATTTTGATCAAGAACATTAAACTTTTGACATATTTTGACCTCAAAAAACTTCATTTTGACAACATTTTGTCCTCATGTTTGTAAATTAGGAGTTTTCCCCCTTTACGTTACAATTGTACTACTTATCTTCATTTCTGGATGACTTTATGACCTTATGAAGTAGTTTGGCCTGAAAAAACTTTTCGACTGAAAGCTGACAAATTTCCACATGAAAAAACTTTATTTTAACGGAATCTGGACCTATGAAGGATTCCAGTAGTTACATCACGCATTATGGTAGAAATATTTAAAATTTGTTGCAGTGCAACGAAAGTGACTGTCCTACATTCTCGGTTAGATTGCCAAGAATGGAGAAAGAACGTTAAACAGCAGCAGTTGTTGGCTGGCAACAACGAAGTTCAGTACACTGCTGGTGACACACCGTGCTGCTTCATTCTGACAATGTTGTCTACATCACAAATTTTCATCATGCGCTTCTCAATATAAGAACCAATGCCAAGGCAGTCTTGCTTCAGTTAGGACATCACAGTAAGTTGAGCATAACACCATGTCAACCTATTTGTTTCATTTGACCGTTTATAATTCACAATGAACGCACATGGGCCAATAAATGAACACAATGAACACAATGAACACAACGGTAGGCCTATAAATAAAGGCTATAAGATAAAAAATCTCAAATGAGAAGTACAACGACATTGCAAACATCTGGAATACAAACGAAATGCAGGTTGCAAAAAACTTTTGACTTGATCAATTTTTTGACCTAACGCTACAATTTCGACAAAATTCTCACTTTTTCATAAATTTGTACCCCAAAAATCACCCTAGCAATGACCTTGTATCCTCGCTACTCCAGCACAAGCTGATCAAGTGCCTGCCAAGACATGCGATGTGTTATGCTACATAAAATTTTCAACAACGAGCGGCTTCCAGACTTGTGCAAACTAATGGATTTTCAAAATGCGCACCCACCCAAAACTAGCGCTAACAACCTATAAAAATCGGCAACTAACTAAAACACAACCAACTAAAAACTGATTACTAAATTTCAAATGAGAAATATTGCAGATATAATCGGTATTTCAAAAGGACGGGGTTTCAAACCCCGACCCCAACCCTTCCACTAGCTAAGCTACTGTTAGTAGTGTTGACTCTGAGCTTGCGATGACTGAGAACATCACACAATAGAACACTGCCGAACATGTGTGAGTTGTTCCAGTTTATTCACTCTACAACTAGAACTACACACTTTTCAAATCTGCAACCCCAATAGAGATACTCAAACACACAATCGTTAGTTGACCGCCAACTAAATAGTTTAGTAGTGCACAACCTGGTGGTTTCAAAAGTTATCACGCACTAGCATAGATTGGCCATTACAGCCTACCACAGAACAGAGAAAGAGAATTCAAAAATTGTTGCATTATTCTGAAAGCAAAACCGGGGAATGCAGGCACGACAATGAAAGTCCCGCAAAGTGACCACCATCCAGCCAAAGCGTCTAATGCTCACCGGGTCGTTCCAGATGCACCTGCCCAATATGCAGAAGGGCGTTTCTAAGAGATCGCGACAATTCCGTGATTTCATTTTTCAATTCAGTCCCGCAAAAAGCAATCCCGTCCAGGTAGTTTGATATCGGTCTGGAATGAAGTTGTCATTTCAAGTTACCAACTAAATATCAGTTTACTGTTACGACAGTTTAGGCACAGTCAATATTATGCATCTAACAATAGGAAGCTCGTGGAATATCACCCAGGGTTGGTAATAATCATGACACATCTCCCTAATATCAATTTAAATGTGATTCGATGACTATCATCACATTGTATCCATTCATCATAGCAGAAGGCAAATGCCTTTTATTACACCTTGATGGTTTTTAACAGCCTTACTGATCACCTCAGCAGTTATGCCATATGAACTTTGCTTCAACACACCAAACCAAGATAGATTTTAAAATATCGAAGTCTCGAGCCGCACACCATTCAGAATCAGCTCTTCCAAGCAGGCAACATAAATGTTCTTACAAGCTAACGGACTAAATTACGACAAAATGTCAACTATCATCTAAATTGTAACCTTCCTTAAACCAGCAACGCGTATCACTCTACAACACCCCACCTTGATAAGGGCAGACGAATACAATCCGGCTTGATGCTGGAAATTCCGAAGCAGCTGCTCAAGAATGAGAGAAACGCCAATGTCGAAATGGCGGTCACCGATCCATCGGAAGAATCAGTCCATTTTTTGATTAGGCGGAGCATCTCCTCCAGCGCAAGCTTTCGAGTCTAAAAATCATATACAACCTTGTGCTAGCATGCTGGATTTGCAACTGTAAAGTGGGCTTGCCTGGGGTGCGAAGACTCATAATTAAACTGTAACTATAGTGCCTCAGTGTAGGGATGATAAAAATGATTATATTATTATAAAGCTGCCTTGTAGGCTTGGATTTGAGCTTGGAATAAGCAAATTGATAATTTTATTCCAGATAGGGAAATTTTCACTTTTCAAAACTGTAAAACACGACCTCGATGGGATACGAAACCAACAAGTAATATATCGTTGGATGCAGAATTTCAACGCCTAAACAATTACGCCGTGAAGATAGACGAGAGCAGGGCAACCGGGCGTGTATATAATCAATAAATGATAGGCATGGTTTAAAAAATACCAAGGTATCATAAATGCGATGGCATAATATTATATAATATCACACAAAAAGGTACATATTTGAACTTCCACACCGTTATGACGCCATAATGAGTGATACTCGAATACTCGACTAGACTAGACTAGAAGCCTAATGAATTTGCCCAGCCTTAACAGTGAGAGACTACCGTATCCATGTTCACCCAACAGACTCCACCGCCACCGCAATACAAACCTCTGCTATCTTTTTTTGCCTCTGCATAAGCCGGAAGAGGTCAAGATTACCGATGAGTCCGCATCTCGGAACGAACGTCATCTTCAACTGTTCGTTTCCTTCCACGTCATCCTGCCACGGGGAGTGACTGGACGCGGTCGAGACCACAGAGGACTGGGAGGAAGACTCGTCAGGTTGGCCGGCGACGTCGGAAGCCAGGTCGCAACAGCAAATTTCTAGGATTTTCTTCAGTAATCTGCGCAAATTTGAGGCGCGATTACAAATAGTGATTGGAGTCACAAAAGTGCAGTACAACTGCTGATACATGATTAAATAATGACGATATGAATCAGAACAGTGGTTCTTAGCTGGGTTTCAAATTAATCTCAAGGTTCCGCTGAGTTAATCTCAGGGAACTGGTGTAATGTGTTAGATTTCTAACAAGGTAGGACGGTTTCATACATTATGCTGTGGCCCGCGGCCACAGTCTGCCCTGATCCTACACTGCTTGCTTACTATGCAAAAATTCAGTGACTGTAGTTTATTCTTTAGCGTGTATGTTGCAGGGTTGTAATGACTCGAGTTACCATTTTCTAATGACTCGACATGACTCGAGTCATTTTCTCAAAATACGGAAATGACTCGACTCGAGTCAATATGTGTATTGACTCGACTTGGACTCGAGTCATTACGCATGACTCGAACCAAGTCATTTGACTCGAGACTCAGACGGCCAAGAGCGACGTTTCATTGTAATTTCAAAGAGTAGTAAAGTATAACCACCCTATTGGGTGTTCGTCTATTGGTACTGGTACTTGAAAATGCGACAAGAAACTATTAAAAGTGAGGAAAATTAATACATTATAAATGCGAACCATTCGATATCACCAAACAGAGTTATAACAGTGGGTTTAACAAGACTTTATCTTAAAACTGAGCAGTTAACACAATGACTTGGACTCGAGTCATATTACCATGACTCGGACTCGAACCTCTTCTCGATGACTTGACTCGGTGGCGAATTGAAAATGACTCGACTTGACCGAGTCAAAACTAAAAAAGTGAGATCGACTTGTGACTCGGAGCCTTGTGACTTGGTTACAACCCTGGTATGTTGTGCGAGAGTGGATATTATAAGTATGTTCGTCAGCGCGTGAAGGCTTGCATTACCGGCATTTACGCATGAACCCAAGCCTAGTGAATTGATATATCAATGAATTAGAATAACCCAAACCCTAGCTTGGACACAATACATTTTACCGGAAACGCGCAACATACGGTCCACGAAGGTTTTTTGATCAGCCCGCAGACAGTTTTTGGTCGTATGTGATAACTGTCACAGTTTGCCGCCATTCTCCACAACTCAATTGCCTATTACGTCAAGTTTTCTTTCGTTTATTCTACTGAAATAATAGTGATTGTTTATTATTCCTTAGTTCTTTGTTTTCTTTGTGTCCTACATGCAGCCAGAGTTCTAACAACTTGTTGACATCTTTGATCGGCCACAGAAGTCTCGCTGACTTCAACAGCTATTGCAGAACATTACGCTAATAAATTCATTGAATACTCTATGCTATGCTCAATGCTTCAAATTTAACGTTTACATTAAATACGATTAATCCTAGGTGGATAAATACGCGATTAATGTATCGATTTAAGAATTCGGCCGGCCACGTACTTCATTTTTCCATTTCTCAAGGGTAGTAAACGTTAGAACCGCTAAACCTGACAAACGACCTTCAACCCGGAGTCCAGATGAGTCATTCGTATATCTGATTTCAAGTTTCAAGTTTCAAGGAGTCTAAATCCATAACTAAATTTTTCTTCGGTCTCAAAATCGCGTTTCTTTCAACCTAGTGCGTCAACCTAGTTTTTTCCCATCGAAAGAGTTGATGTACCTACCAAAATTAGTAAATAGAGCTCAAGCGATATCTTTGCCACAGTTATTCAACATGTCATACTGGTGATGGTGACGTCATATTTGGTGACACAATTGTTGATATCGGCCTACAATGTCCTTTCCAAGTATTTACTGGTTGCTGATAAGTGTCACACGAAAACATTTGGGCTTAATCCAAAATGCATATATTGTACAATCAACATTCGGCATACTTATAATGACTTGAACTCTTCTTCATCTTATTGCTTTCCAGGGAATGACTCAGTTTCGGTTTGAGCAATTTCTGCCATCGCAGATGCGGATCTAAAAATAAGCGATAAAAGAATAACAGGAGATCACTTCAGTGTTGGCCTTAGTGCTACATGACACGCAGGGAGGCCGATCAGATTCATTGTTGCATATTAACTCTTTCGACGCCGCGTATCCCCATATGTTCGCTGCCGATTGTCTTCAAAACGCCGCGTATCCCCATATGTTCGCTAAATCGAGAGAGCGTATTTTTNTCTCGAAAATCTGACATGCCGTTTTGCGTTCATGCCAGTCGGGGCATTGTGCGGTAATGAATTCAAAATTCAAGACTTGCTACTGANAGGCAATTTCGCTCGATTACNTGTACGGAATAGTAACTTTATTTGTTATANATTTCCACGACGGTAATGATTTTCAACAGATGTCAATACCTAAGGACATTTTACATCATTATCACCAATCTTTNGCGACACATCGCGCGTTAANTTNATATNCGGATCTACTGAANCCACCAAGGCAGTACATGTACTGCGACAANACAGACTTCACACCAATATATACGTATTTATTCAAGTTTTTNNAACGTAAAATTGCATCGGGAGATGATGAGGACTCAACGGTGACANATAATGATGTTTTTGNGCAGATCGATGCTTGTAATCGTACACAAATGGGCTCCGTCCGTATGTTACTGCGCCTGAAAAACAAACTTGAGTACCGGTACTANCAGAAGTCAAAATTTCGAGCCATTATTGCTGATTTGACGTCACAATGATAACCTTNAAGCATCGACGGCCGAAGATGATGTCGGCAGCAGTATTTTACGAAGGTTCTAAACCTCCGCATTGCCATCGAAAAGGAATTAACGATTTAAGGATAATATAATATCAATATATAATATAATAAGAATATTCTGTGAAATTTACAACGNCACAGCTAATCTATAAGTACCATAGAAACACCAACAAAATCCATACCTTGGCAGCAGCGCACATGAAATCAGCAAAACTTCGGTTCGTACCGAAGCCTGTCCTAGCAACACGACAGCATCAATCAAGGCACGTTACGCATCATTAGATAGATATCGTTTGCGGCTACAATATGGACGTAGGTACGTCTCGGTAGCTAAGGTAGCGACGAAGTTACGATTGGTTGAAATTGGGGTTATTTGGTGAAAATCGCGGCGTTTTGAAGACAATCGTCAAATTTATCTCGGCGTCGAAAGAGTTAAGCGGAGAGTTTTCTAGAATTTCTCATTATTATGATGTCACGCTAGGAATTGTCAGAGAGAGACGACAAAGAGGGTGTTTCAGGGAGTCGAACCCCCCTAAAGATGTCATCGCTGGCCTGACTATGTCATCTTGGGCCTAGCATCCTTTGGCTTCTCTCTTGATAGTTTGGAGACAATGCCGTTAAGTGTACGCTGATTAATGATTGTTATGTCATACTGATTGAAGAAACTGAATGACACAGAATGTCTACAAACGAACTTCAGCGTGCCAAATTGATTCCAGCTAATATTAAAACATAACGATCAGAAAATCTGTGTCAAGGCTTGAGTTATCGATGCCATTATACAACAGATTCAGGCTCCAAAATTTCGATTTGCGAAAACTGTCGCCGAGGCTGCATAGTCAGGCTACGCAGTAACACAGATCAGCACTTCCGGGCTCGTTGGCAAGCCTATCACACGAGTAAAATCCTCAACACGAGGAGCTTGTATCATCATCATGTACCATAGGCGCTGAACTCTAATTTTCCCTAGGTATGCGGGATCGATGACGTCATAAAGAGCTGACGTCATAGTGCGTCAGAATTGACAAATGAGCCGACTCGCAAGCGTTCAATGTTACCTGTCACTTGTATATGGTGACAAAATTACGATAGTATTAAGCAGGCGCACAGCCAGCCGGCCGCTTGCTGAATTGATTGAATTCATTTCAAATTTACCAAGGTAGCATCAGTATATTATGGTCAAGTGCATGCACCAATGCCGATAATACATCGATCGGATCGGCATCCTTATGTAACGGACTCGCACGTAATACTCGACACATCACGCTACTATAGGATTACTAGCGAGTCGGACTATGCAGTATGCAGTCAATTAGCGAGCTCGCAATCTCCTGCTACATATTCGCCAACACGCGCGCCGACAATCAGGAGATTTCAATCACTCGCCTGGAGAACAAACGAATACGCATCAGTGGCGACGGCTAATAAACTAAAGTTACAGGAGGAACTATTCTCACAAATGGAAAGTCTATGCGTGCTGGACTCTATTCATTAGTCACTCTGATTTCAGGGGAGTCAAAAGTTTCGATATCAAGAGCCTGCAAGACAATTTTCTGATCGTTCTGTTTTAGTATTAGCGTTAATCAAAATCAATTACGCCGCTGTCTGTTCACGATCAGTATGTATTTTAATCAATTCCGTCCATGTTCAATGTCTGAGCCAGTCTGACATCACAATATCAGAAAACGCGGTAGTTCCGGCCGGCGCATCAGATATCATATTCCGACACAGCAGGAGATGACAATCGCCACATTTCGCCCAATAGAAATTGACATCTTTAGTAACTCAAACCTTGAGACACATCTTCTGATGGTTATGTTCAAGTATTAGCGGAAATCATGTACGCACGCGTCGCACATGCTTGCGGACATTCGATGTCGTTCAGTTTCGCGATGTCAATCTTAAATCCCAATCGAGAGCCAAAGCATTCTAGGCACGAGACGCGATCGTTAGGCTAGTGACGATATATTTCGTAACGGGCCTATTGCACACGCAATTGTGTAGGCCAACGATGGAATCGTGTGCAGGCCAGAGATGGTATAGTGGGCACTGGGCCTATTCCAGATGCGATTCTTCAAGCCAGCGGAACGAGGCTTGATGGAGGCGCGATAAATCAGGCCAGCGACGATTGCAGAGCGCGCGGCAGTCAATGACTTCGGAATCATCGCAGCGCGAGATCGCGTTGCGTTACATTGTGCACAAATTATTCTCGCTAATTGGAAACACGCTTCTCGTTAATTGGCCGTGGCCGCGCACAACACTGATGAAATACGACTTACGGAATTGCAACTGAATATTAGCGTCAGAATGGTCATTTTAAAAGGACGGGGTTTTGCTACGCGCGTGAATTTATTGCTGCTGATTTGCGTAAGTGTTCAGCAGCAGTGCGAAATACATTGCTTAATTCTAAATCGATCAATTCACCAGCCAGTCAGTTACAGGCCTAGCCGAATTCTGGGTATGCCGCATACCCAAAAAAATTCCTAGGTATGCGCGGCATACCTAGCATACCTGAGTTCAGCGCCTATGTCATGTACTTAACTGTATTGAATTGATGCTATACTGGTGCATTTGGAAAATATCGAACCGCCCTAATGTGCACTGACGTAATATGAGTGTGTAGTTGAAAAACAAGGATTATATACCCGCCACATTCTCAGCTGCCGTCGTGTTCGATCTGGCTCTTCTACTGCGTTGAAATTCAGGTCCTTTCTCCACGTTCGTCAACGACGATGAGCTTTGCGGCTTGCCAGCCTGATTAGAACGTTGACCGTCTACGAATACATATTACCTTAAACGCGGTTCCAAGGAAAAGCGATTCGAAATCTTTCTAACCTGTAACAACTGACGCGTCGCTTTCGTCCAAACCCTTGTCTCTCTTGACGTAAAACAGCAAAAAGCAACATCTTCCCACCATATTTTCGCACGTTTCCAAAAACCATTTTGTCGCTCTGGACTGTTGACCGACATGGTCTGAACGAAAAAGCCAATATCTAATATACCCAGGACCGGGGTTGTAACCAAGTCACAAGGCTCCAAGTCACAAGTCAACCTCACTTTTATCGCTTTGACTCGAGACAAGTCGAATCATATTCAATTCACCACCAAGTCAAGTCCGAGTCATGGTATTATGACTCGAGTCCGAGTCCAAGTCATTGTGTTGACTGCTCAGTTTCCAGGAAAGTCTTGTTAAACCCACTTTTTATAACTCTTTTGTGATATCGAATGGTTGGCATTTATAATATTCTAATTTTCCTCAATTTTAGCAGTTTCTGGACGCATTTTCAAGTACCAGTATCAATAGATGAAATCCCAATAGTGTGGTTACTTTACTATTCTTCAAATTAACAATGGAATGTCTGTCTTGGCCTTCCTAGTCCCTATCGAGTCATGCGCAATGACTCAAGTCGAGTCGTTTTATAGAAAAAATGACTCGGGTCAGGTCGAGTCACAAAAAAATCGTGACTTGAGTCACTACAACTCTGATCATGAACTTCTGGAGGTATCCCTACTTCCGGAATCACCCTTTTCTAACAAAACCAAATGCAGCATTTTGCAATTGACAACTCAGGTAAGATATTAATCCGTATATATCAGTAGGTAACGGTACACAAATCATGGGTCGCCACAAGGAGGATAATCAGCGTTTACTGAAGAAAACCCAGATTTTAGTTCCCGATTGTTAGTTTCGTTCCCCAAACACGAATGTGCATGACCTTCCATTTTCTAATGATCCAATGAATAGTTCAATGTTTTTTTTTCAATGACGTTGACTAATTAATGTCTCTCTAAGTATCTCAATATCTCGAATCTGAATTAGTTACAGTGTGTAAGAATAGATTCTGGTACAATCAGAATCTTTCAAAAGTTCGTAATCTGGAAATTGATTCGGACTGGATCTAATACTATGTAGAATAGCATGCTAATGACTATATCATATACATGTACACAGTACAGAGCTGTTGGAAAACTACAGTATGACCAACCTGTTTGAGAAGAATGTAAATTATCCTGGCCGACATCCACAGATTCCATTGATCTTTGATTGTCCATAATACTTTTCTGTGTCCTTGCAGTGATCAAGTGTGATCTCACCTAAATTGTACTAATCCTAGTACAAATTTCAATCACGGACCTACATTTCAGATATCTAATCGATACGCCGGGCAAGATGAGTGTGGTAAAGACTGAGACCTAACAGCGCAAGCATGATAATGGCATGTTTAAAAAAAACAATTCCAGCACCCAAAACAAGGAGTAATTAGACTCCATCTGAATGAAAAGTCATTGTTGTTAAGACATAAAAAGCGGTGGGGAATTTGAGGGATTTTCAAGCACTGCATCTAAAATCTCTACTCACCCTATATACAGATCTAAAAATCTCAATCATATGCTGCGAGTTATGCATCGCGGTCATGGCTTGTTGTTTTGTGCTGGCGTGCTGGAGCAAAACCGCCAGGAGTATCTCGGACAGTCTCTGCAATGGTTTCTCTTCGATATTGCAGGTATTCCAACCTAAAGATATCACCGGAATTTGAAAAAATATCAAAAAATGTTAGGTACAGAGTTTACATAACGTTTTTTATAACCAAGGGCCTATTTCGATAACGATTCACAAGAATTCAAAATGATACGCAGCAAATATTCAAATTCTTGCAAAGGTTTTCATGGATTTGTGTTAACACTATTGTCGCACGATTATTTTACAGTAATGTGTTTGGTCAATTTTTGTTTTTACGACTCTTTGAACGATTCTTATACTGCAACTTTTTGCGAGTTTTTTTTTTCGAAATTTTATGCAACTGACTTTTTACTGTAAGATATTTCGCAGTATATGTAATGGGTCGCTCGACTATTTCACTATCGTTTAGGTTTGAGGTCCTCTCTGATTTGTCGTACATTCAGGTTAGCCTGCCGAAAAATATATTTTGAGTGGGTCCATTTTTCAGGCTATTGATATTGTTGAGGTCGCCAACATTGAGTTTTGCTACAGTGCCTTGGATACGGAATGATTCTAGTATCTCGTACCCTAACAATTTTAAGGAACTTGTCCATAAATGCAACTTTTGTGAAAAATAAGTGCAACTTTCCACAGATTTGACTGCAACTAAAACTTGCTCTAGCGATTACATAATCCAGCCTCTATGGCTCACACAAGCTTTACATTAAGATTGAGTTCTATTGAACAGAATATAACAGAATAATTACCTCGATTACGCGCCGCGTCAGACATGCAGTTGCAGATGTGCGTGGTCCACTCCGTCTTGACCCCGCTCACAAGCTACGAAAGTTGCAATCAACAAAATGGAATTTTCACGCAACAAAACAAAAAAATCGTACGTCGGACAGTTCCTTCCAGCGAAAAGCTTGCGATATCGATTCGCGCTTCGAATCGACGTCGGTGATTTCTCCGGACCCAACAACTTCTCTGCACAAGACTTTTGCGACTCCTGAACGTTCAAATACTAGAATTGGATTGACATCATTAAATTAAAAACAAGCCAATGATGAGCTTTGTAGTGCACTGCACTTCGATATGACCAATTGAGATTTCAAGACTTTCGCAGTCGGAAATAGCATTGAAAATAGAATTGTCGGTGATAAATTAACTCTTTGTTTCGAGAATCGTATAATTTCTGTGCTCGAAATAATCATCGCTTACTGCTTGTTAGTATCAATACTTGATTCAGATTGCAGAGCTCAAATCATTGTGCTCAGCCCTAAATGTAATCCTAATGTACGCCATTTGTACACGAGTAACATTACTGCTTAATTGAATATTAGGGTAGTTCAAAAAAACCTTTTCGTTCAGATTTCACTGGCTACTTGATAAAATTGTTAGGTTGGTTAAAAAAACGCTGCACACCAACTTTGACTCAATTCCAACCAGTTTAAGCAAGATTCTTGCAGTAGAAAGTTTATAATCTCAAATTTTTTCTGTCGACCGCAAAAAATTGTTGGGCTGTCATTAGCAATGATGGATACCAATTTTGGGTCAATTCCAACCACTAGAAGCGAAGTTATTGCAGTAGAAAAATTTGGATTTGAATAAAATAGTATTTACGGTGATTAACTTTTTAATTAGTTATTATAAAATCATCGAACTCGAAATTTTTCTACTGCGATACCCTCTCTTCTAGTGGTTGGAATTGACCCAAAATTGGTTTGCATCATCTCTAATTGCAGCCCAACAATTTTATGGGGTCGACAGAAAAATTTTGAATGATATTTTTTTGCTTTTTATTGGTGAGTTTAATACTTTCTACTGCAAGAATCTCGCTTCTAATGGTTGGAACGGAGCCAAAGTTGGTGTGCAGCGTTTTTTAACCAACATAACAATTTTATCAAGTAGCAAGTGAAATCTGAAGGAAAAGCATTTTTTTGAATAGCCCAATTGAATACGCTTCATAGCATGAGTAGGTCCTTACCAGTGAGGTCGTTGTCCACAGAGACGAGCCCACGAGACAAAATCGGCGACGATTGCCAGTACTTCATATTGACGGTAGACGTGTCGCTGATTGGTCTGTTCGTTGCCCCCGACGTCTGCCACGACAATATCCGACCAATCAGAAGCCCGCACGAGCTTTCCAAGTCGTTCAGCCAGTCGAAATGTGTCCAAGTTTTTGAGGAAACATACCTATAACGATGAGAATTAATATATACCAGCACTGATCGATAATGGGAATCCCGAGGGCCGCGTGTTGGTGAGCCCTTCGTTAGCATCAATGGCAATATTGCTCATGTTAGATTCTTGTCTACTAGAAAGCTAGATATATAGAGAGATTTCAAACTATTACCTGATAACATCATTCAGAACCGCGACAAGACGCAGAACTTTGCCGAAAATGACATGAATATATCGGGCGTCCAGCATAACCGCCGAATTCATTGCGATAGACAGCAGGGTGCCCGCACAAGAATCATTCAACACGGCATCTGAACAGAGAAACCACAAATACATAAAACATCAATATAGATACCACAAATATGTTACATGACTGGATATAGTTGTGGTGTATTACGTTTAATTATAATTTCTCATGTTTACTAATTGGTGCCTCTGCGTTGCTGATAAGTGCTCGGATTTTAATTTTGGTTGCTTATTTTGTTATGTGAATAAAGACACATCAATAGTATAAAGTGACCTGGCTCAGTTACTACGTTTCAAGGGTATGAATTTTATTTACAAAAAATATCACTAAAGGTGTTTGGCCTAATACTACTATCATCCAGTCCATGATACCGAATAGTTAGTGTATCATCCAGGGTTGTTAGGACTGAGGAAACAGTCGTACAACCAATTATAATGTCACAGGCATGAAATTTCGAATAATCACGGGCAGCAGAGCTCAATGTACTATTTTCAGATGAGATGATACATGAACTCCAACTGACGAACCAAAAAAAAGATAATTCCGAATCCAAAAGCCGGAAAATCACTTTCGCGCAAGGCAATTCTAAATCCGCAATTTACAAACAAAACGTTATGCGTTATTTCAACTTACCGATGGCACACTCGTCCAAATTGTTTTCTTTCAGAAAAGCCAAGATTTCCCTCAAAGTATCGTAGGCCGAGGTAGTCAGAAGGTGGAGATAATCGTGAAGTACATCACTGCTAGCGTTTTTCTGCGATAGAAAACCAATCAAGATACGTGGCAATAAGAAAACCTCTTACGCATGATAATAAAACATCTTATTTATGATTACATAAAAACTGCAATGGGTTACTACAGGGTTGTGCTGTCTCGAGTCATGACTCGACTCGAGTCAGATACGAGCGGCAATTTATCATTGACTCGAGACATTTTCTTAAAAATGGAAAATGACTCGACTTGAGTCAATTTGTGTATTGACTCGACTTGAACTCGAGTCATTGCGCATGACTCGACCAAGTCATACGACTCCACATATTCTATATCACTCATCCAAGCTTGATAATATGGACCAATAATTGAAAAGTAAGCCCAGAAAAAGTCTGGTTAAGCTTAAGGTTAGAGCTCAATAGGGCTGTTCAGTGTTCATATATAACTTTTTCGCAAAATTTTACAGGCTAGTTGATAAAATTGATAGGTTGCCTGCTGCACAACAAATTTGACTCCAATCCAATATGTAGAAGAATTGCTATTAG
>ATSW01007792.1:0-10231 GCA_000444245.1 Botryllus schlosseri | reverse complement strand
ACACAAGTCCCCCCCCCAATTTTTACGGATGCGGAAAAGAGGACATACAAGCGGGAAATTTATTCACCAAATTCTGATCGCTGGTGACTTGGGCTGAAAAAAGGGTCCTTTTTCCGCGTAGTTTCCGCTGAGTTGATCTGTTTTTATAGTCAACTTTCGCGTCCTATACAGAATAAGCCGTCTGTATGGGCATTTTTTGGCCGAGTCAATTCAATATATCTCACTAGACGTTCCCGCATTTACGCCCCCAGTCGCTCTTTGGTATTCCCCCCTCCGCTATCGCCCACTTTGGGAACCATTGATCTAATCTGAATCTATAGTGGGCAATTCTGCTTTCCAAAGAATTGTCGGACGAAAAGATTGCAATTAAGTTGCAATTAAGTGCGTTGCGTTCCGGACAAAACTGGTTTGAAGTCGACGTAAAATATGCGCGTACCTTACTTTTTCTCATTTTATTCGAGTATATTACGATATTTCCATTTTTTGTAAATTTTGCCTTTATATAGAACGTTCTTTTGTCGTTTCTCGTTTTCGCTCTGATCGCAAAGTGCGGCGAGTATATGCGATGCAATGCGGTTCGTTGTGTTGTGATTTTATAACTCATGCGCGTTGCTAAGCAACATACGCATTGTGCTTTTGAAGTCTACGAAAGCTGTTCAGTGCACCTCGTTCTTCTTATTCAACATTTTGTGATTAGTAACCAGATCCTGTGTCGTATCAAACCTTCGGTTTGCTGAGATGTGGGTTTGAAACTTTCACGTAGTATTGGAGACGTTTTCATTATTTATTTAAACTTCTTTCCTTCTCCTTCCATTTGTATTTAATAAATGATGCGCTTCACGGTGACAGTGTCCCTTGCATGATATCTGACTTTGCGCTTCTCCACTGAGAATAAGAAGGAGTGAATTTGTGGCAGGGAGGCTTTGTAATTAATTATAATATATAGTGTATAGTAGGGGTGGGCACTGGGCAGACCTTCCATGCGCGAATCGCATATCAATAGTCTTAACTTTAAAAGAGCCAAACAAGAATTCAAAATACGAAGTTATGACGTCACAATGAAATGTAGGCTATCGAATGAAGTTTATTATCATGGGGTGATACGGTTCGTTTCTGCCGGGGCTCCAAGGTGTTTGAAATCAGGCTGATATGACGTCTATGCAGTGCGAAGCAGTTCCTTCAAGTGCTGATGAGAATTTAAGGAACGTTTCAGCTCGGTAATCTCTACGACATTTTCTTGGCCAAACTGTGCACTGCAGTGTGCAGTTACTGCGAGCATTTACAATACAAATGGAAGAGACGTATTCACCATTGCTAGCCCGCAAATGATTGTGACCTGCGCTCGTGTAATAATTATCAAATCCATTGTTGAGCACAATGATTTATCATTGATTGATTCGAGAGTTCAATTGCAAATTTTTAACCCTGCTGTAGTGTCATCTCCCCTAAATTTTACAAGTCTTGCGTAAACCATAAGAAAAGAAGCAACACGAAAGCAATACGCATTGTTTTAATGCGCGATGAAATTCATTAATTTATGATCAGGTTAAATCTCTCTGCTAAATTACGAAACGCATGCACTGTATACAGTACAATCATTACAGAGCCATAAACACAGGCCGAAAGAGCCGCATGCTGATCGCGAGCCCCTTTTGCCCACCCCTGGTATATAGGATTGTGACTAGAGAACGTTGGATCAGTGGCTACCAGAATGGGGTCCGCGGACCAAATTGGATCAGTGCAGCAGTTAAAAGAGTCCGCAATGATTTGAAAATGTTCCGCGACGCACCTCTCAATTTAACGTGCTAATTACTAAAAAGGGTCAGAACTAGGGATGATGTGAACCTCTGGAAGGTTTAGGTTCGTGTGAACGCGAACCTTACCGCCGTACTCGCAAATTTATCTCAACGTGGACGCCGGATCAAACCCGATAGCTCTGGCCCTATTGGCCATCTAAATCAGGCCTGTAGAGATTCAAGAGTCGCGATCGATACTGCCTGTGCTAAACAGCTCATGCCCTAGCATCGGGTGATCCTGAAGATCTATCTGATGAGTGACGACCTTGAAAACGACACCACTCTGCTGGCGTTCATTCTATTCAATACAAATTCTTAAATTGGAAAACGGAAATACTTTGAAAGTAACAAAAAATTGAAGGAAAATGTAGGAAAATGAACAAAAAGCGGTCTAGACATCGAGAAGTGAAGAATGCGATAAAATTCTAACAACGCAACCATCGAGAACATCCAAACAAATTAAAATGTTGATCAGGAAAACGTGATGATCATACGAAAGCTACTTCTGAGCATGTGAGACATGCAAATAGCCAACGATTCAGCAATGACATGTGGCTTCACAAAAAGCGCGAAAAACTGCAACCGCAAATTATGTAGCGACGAAAACCAAAATTGATCGTCGTGATACTTGCAGTAGAAAGACTTGCAGACTACTTCGCATATAAATAGGAATCACAAATTACTAAAATATCTCTTGTCGCAAATGATGTCTGACAGCAAAGGAATCATTTTACAGTAGCTTCATTAGTAGTTTCTTCATTATTTCATTGCCGTTACGTTGGAAATTCCATATTAATTTCATGCCCCTTGTGGCGACAAGAATTATGAATCCAAGCTCATTATCAAGGTCGGTATACCTTCCTGGAATAAACATAACATCTGCAAATTCAAGAACCAGTGAGCAACAACACACAACAGTGTCGAACGTGAACAGGTCGTAGTACAAGCGATATTCGGCGATACCCCTTAAATATCATTGCGATTGATAGCGGTGGCGGGGGAAATCGATAAAATCGCGATATTTCGGAACAGAAAAACACAACCATGATTATTCTACAATCAATTTCACAGTGCTGGTAAATAGAACGAAAATGTGAAAAAATAGTATAAAAGTCGAGCCACGACAAAGCGGATAATTGCTGGCGATCTTGTCCGTGTCCTTTCTTGTTCGCTTGTTAGTCCGTTCCAACTTTGTGAGGTTNCCACGGATTCTCCAGAAGAGTAACCGAATTTAAAATTCGATTCNACAGAACCAGTCACAGGCGTGGTATCGTAGAACGTTTTCGATAGATTTTGCGTAGATTCGGATTGTACAGTGTTTCTTTCACGCGTGTAGTTGGAACAGTCGCCGTTAGTCATCGCTCTTTTGCTTCTTTCACAAGCTCCCGTAGAAGCCGGCACGATGTCTTCACACAGTGATCCCGCTGGCGCTGCCGATTTCTCGGAGCATATTTCCGAGTCGTTCAGCTCCGTTGAGCAGTATCTGCTGGATGGAGACGTCCGTGATCCCCATCTCTTCGAGTTGACTGTGAGGAAAAGAGAAATCAGTTGAAATATATCGATGGGACGCTGCCCCAAGAAATCAGAGAAGTCAATCTGCTAACGTTTCACGTCTGACAATTCAAATATAATAGTGGTAATTGAGTAGGCCTATATATTGCTATTCATGTTCTCTCAATCCGCGTGATTACATTTATTGATAGAGCTGAGGGAGGTATAGTGACTTCAGATAGCAGTCGCGGGACTATTCCGCACCTATGGACAATCTATATATTGTGGTTCCTGCCAACATGCAGTGGCCATTTTCGGCCAAGGTTTTATTTGATGACACACTTCGCGAAGCCACATGTTGGCCTAAACTTCACAAATCTTGGTTATCGTGGAGTGGTAATGGCGCGTGATTTTTCAACATCATAAAACGAGTCCTTACCCAGGGGATAATCTTGTTATCTGCTCCGCCGTGACGCAACCGAACCTCATCATGACCTCTTTATATTGCGTCATGTTCATGTCTTCCAGCCACTGACCCAGGGAGGAAAGGTCCAGAGATTCTGGAACGCATTCTGGCTGCTCGTGCACCGGGCTGAAAATGAAGGAAAACATTATCAAAAAGATAGCGAACAACTAGTCCGTAAGTCTAGTTGGACATCTAGATAAATTGTCAGATTTTCCAAATTAGATTAGAATTAGAATTAAAAATACACATTTTTTTCCAAATTAGATTAGAATTATAGCTACAGTTTTTATTTCCAAATAATAAAAGAATTGGAATTTCTTGTTTCGGAAAAACCGGGAAATTGAATTAAAGTCCTATTTAGTAGAAAATACAACAAAAATCAGTCTGGTTCATATCAACTCGGAGATCATTTACATAAGCACGAGAATGGCAAATGTCTGTACAGCAAGTTTGGCTCGTTTCGTCCGATACAGAAATTAGATTATATTAGATTAGAATTAGAGGATAAAAACATAACACAAATTAGATTGGAATTGCGCCCTAATTAATTTAATTAGGTAACTAGAATTATTCATTTGTCCAAGTATGCCGTAAGTATAATCGCGACACTCACACGTTGTTGATCGTGTCGTTCAGTCTCTGGGGGGAGAGCAAGATGGAATCGAGCTGAGAAACGATCTGCTTAAACGTGGGCCGCCGCGTTCTGTCCACGTTCCAACAGTTGAGCATCAAGTTATGAAGGACACGCGGACAGAAAGTCGGTGGTGGAAGACGATATCCGCACTGCACGCAGTGAACCACCTGTAAATAAATCGGAGGCTCATATCGTAACCCACGACTGAGGTCACGCCGGTACGAACTCAAAATGAGTTGCATGTAGTATTGTAGTGTCAAACGCAAGGTTTCGATTATTTTCAACNTAATCATATAATTGNGTGNAACACCTAGACATAAATGCATATAGTTAGCATATAGTAGTAGGGTTGTTCTCAAAAATAAATTCTTTTNCGGATTTTTTTGCGGCTATTAGCTAAAATTGTTAGGTTGNCTAAGAAGATGTTTCGCACCAAATTTGGCTCAATTCCAACAAGTAGAAGTGAAGCTATTATAGTCTGAAAATATTTGAATTTGTTATAAAATAATTAATGTCTTTTCTTTTTTAATGTTACTGGCTAGCCTATTAAATTGTTGTCGTCTACAAAAACTATGCAAAACACATTTGACTCAATTCCAGCTCGTAGAAGTGAAGTTATCAGAGTTTTCCTCATAATTCTTGGATTACCGACTGTAAATACCTNATCTTTCAAATCCAACATTTTCAATTGCAACTTCGCTCCTACCAGTTGAAATTGAGCCAAATTGGCTGTGTATCGATTTATTAGACTACTTGACAATTACACGGGGCGGCAGTATAATTTGAAAAAAAAATATTTTTATAATAAATTCAAAATTTTCCACCTGTTATAGCTTCATTTCTACTCGTTGGAATTGAGCAAAACATCGTGTGTAACGTCTTTTTAGCCAACCTAACCATTTTAGCTAATAGCCACAAAAATTTGAAAAAATTAAGTTATCCTTTTGTTGTGTACATGATTTACAAAACCAAATACTCAATTTGAAATCGAGCACAAAACGAATGTTTGATGAATTCGAGCTTACGTCAGCGTTCGACATTTCCCAATACGGCCTTTCGCCGTGCGTCAGCACCTCCCACATGACCACGCCGAAGCTCCANACGTCACTCGATGACGTAAACGTTCGCACCGTGATGGCTTCCGGCGACGTCCACCTGACCGGGATCATTCCTCCNTGCAAAAAATCAAGAGGTGGTCAGTACAACAAATCGCACCTATTTTTAGTGTGATTAGTCATTCTGCGTTCGCGGCGAAGATACGGATTCCGGGGATTTACTGATTAAATACGCTGCACGCTAAATTTGACTCAATTCCAACCAGCAAAAGCCGCCGCAGAGTCAATTGAAATTTTCGATGTTATTGAACTAGGGGACTATTTTTTTTCAAATTTCACTGTCGACATTATGAAATTGTTGAGTTGTCTACGAAAACTATGCAAAAGAAATTTGACGCAATTCCAACCAGTAGAAGCGAAGTTATTTGAGTATTATTAATACTTCTGAGATTCNCCACCGCCAATGCTATTTTTGCCAATCAAAAACCTTCAACTGTAATAACTTCGCTTCTACTGGTTGGAATTGAGCCAAATCAGTGAAACCCAGGATTTCGAAAAACAAAAGTTATTTTTGAATAACCCTAGTGCTCGAACGCTGAAAGCATGCGACCGCTCGACTAAAATTTACTTTTTAATATTACTTGGTAGATTAATTTCAAGACCTTTCTGTTTGTAGTGNAATTGTGATGCCTTTGGGAATTGCAACTTCTGCTTCTAATAGAGTAGAAAATGCCCGGTGTTACTTCTACATATTGGGTGTAGCAGCTCTTAACTACTTCGACCACATCTGCAGTCACCTTCGTACCTTAGTAGTGTAAATAGCTGTGCCTTCGTCTTGCATATTTTCCAATATTCTGCTGAGTCCGAAATCCGACACCTTGCACACCATCTCGTCGTTGACCAGGATGTTTCTAGCGGCCAGGTCCCGGTGAACGTATCCCATGTCGGAGAGGTACAGCATTCCGCCGGCTATGTCTCGCAGCATGTTAATCAGCCTGTAGGATTCGAGCTCCAGGCCGCGAAGGTGGCGGTCCTGTAACGCAAAAGCATTTCAGTTACCGCCAAGCTGTACAACGCAATATTTTCAGTTTTGCCGGATTAGATCAGAATTGGAATTATAGCTACAATAATCTAACAAAATACGATCATGATTACCTCCAAAAAGGAATCCAGCGACCCATTCTCCATATATTCCGTGACTATCATCAAAGGGGTCGATCTCGTGACCACGCCCTCCAGCCTGATCACGTTGGGATGATCGAACTGTCCCATGATGGAAGCCTCTGTCAGGAAATCCTGTTTTTGCTTCTCCGTATAACCCGTCTTCAAGGTCTTGATCGCCACGATGTAGTTACTAACGCGCAGGGTAGCGGTGGTTCGCAGCGTGCCGTCGTCGCTTATGGGAGTGACGGGCCTGAGTATGCCTTTGTACACGTCGCCGAATTCGCCTAGATAAAGATGATCCGCGTAAGCGGGGTCTTAAAGAGCCTAGAAGTGGGCCGTGCTCTAAGTCGGGAGGTAAGGAATTATAATTAGAACATCGGTCCGGTGTAGACGGCAATTGTAGTAAAAACCACCACGAAAACCACAAACAACAACAAGAAGATGAAATTCAATTACACTCTCAAATAGTGTGGTTTCGGCATCTATGTCTTTAAAACCAAACTAATCCAAAAGGACACTTGGCATCTGCAGCATGAAGAAGTGTGCTACATAATTCTAGTTGTCTAGGACAAATTAAAGCAAAATGTCATTTATGTAATTCTAATCTAATTTATGAATCGCTTTTAAGCTCTCACTTCAATTCTAATCTAAGTTTTGGTTTTCTTGAAAATGCTACAGAAGAACTGTATAGTGGGAAACGAGTCAAGATGTACTAATGTACAGTTGGTGTCATGCTTATGAACTGTGATTTTAACTGAACCTGATTGCGGTTGCATTTTTTTAAATTTTGAGTTTAATTGAATTTCAAAGTTTATACGAATTCAGTAATACGAATTTAAATATGAATTTAAATCTAAATAAGCTGTCCAATTCTGACAACATGTTTACCGACTATTGGGCGGTAAATTTTTAGTAAGGTATCGCCGAATGGACACAAATAGTGAAAAATTACTGTTAATATTCAAAATATCCCAATAACAGTCGAGCATCGCTTGGCACCCACCAGATCCGAGCAATTCCTCTTTTTTGACATTAAAGGAGTCGATTTCTTTCGCGAATTCGTGAACGGCTTTGTACGGATCGGCGTAGGTGCTCGGATCGATGTAGGTGCGTAAGGTACGTTGCGCGTGGATGAGATCGACTGAAAACGGTAAGAAATTCACCATCGACATTCCATGATACGGTATGCGCAACTGAATTTACCTGCATTATCAAAGAAGGGATAAACCTCTATGGGCGACTTTGGAATCCTTCGCCTTTTCCTGATTCGCAACACGATCAACAAAGCCCCGACCAACACTATAATTAAGACGCTAGCCACTGCGATTCCCGCCACAAGCTGGGCGTTGTCTGACTTATGTTTTGCCGGAGCTGTCGGAGTTGGTTGAGACACTCCGGCAGCGTCTGAATTTCCGTCATTTCTGCTTCCGTGGTGACCACCGGTAGTGGCGAATGCGACAGGGCTGCTGAACAAGCCGAATCCGGCAGCGTTTCGCGCGCGTACCTGAGTAAAACCGTCAAGATGCTGAGCTCTTGTATCAGAAGATGTAGGGAACTAGGAATATTCTATAGCGAGAGAGACCTGTTGTTCATTTATAACAAACGAATAGCAACAATAATGTCATACAAATAAAATGCTCTGATGTTTTCAAAATGTTCGGGTATATTAGGCCTACAATCTGAATACAATATTTAACTGCATATATTGAAGCAGGTTACCTGCACAATGAAAGAGGTCGCTTTCGGCAAATGCCTGATCCTGAAAGTCTGGCTTTTCGTGCGATTCTTCCTTCTGATCACGTGACCGTCCAGGCCGCCACTAGAGTACTCAATTTCGTAATCCAGAATGATCCCGTTCGGCCTTCTCGGAGAGTCCCAGTTCAGTAGAACTTCATATTTTCCCTCTTCTATCACGCGGACCGATCCAACGGAGGATGGCGCTAGAGATAAGCGCACAGAGTCAGTCAGAGATACGCGATTTTCCAAGTATACTTTGGCACTAAATCAGAGATGGCTAATTTTAAAACTGCAAATTGTATCTCCCCGATTACCGCCAAATTGCTGCAATTTCCGAAAATATATTCAGTTACCGTTATACACGGTCCATTTCACGCGTTTCTCATGCCAATTTCACTCCTAAAATCAATGCGAACCTACCTCAAAACTATTTTCCACATTTCGCAGTCCAAATGGTAACATAAGCATCAGTTTTACTTAAAAAGCGTGAAGTCGAAGTGAAAGTAGTTTAAAACATAACCATTAGGCCGCTTGAGTACTTTTAAGCGAAGTACTTCGTTACTAGACACCCTCTACCCCCGTATAGTCCAAGATAAATTATGTTCTTAAGTAACCTAACTTATGACAGGAGGTAATTATCAGACCGTGGCTCAGCGGATCCCTACGGGTGATAAGCGACACTACTTATTTGTATAGTAATAATAACAATAATACTGGACACGTTTATTGATGGCTGTAGAAAAATATCGCAACTTACGTGCTTCACTCGTTTTCAGCATGACTTCGGAGAACCTCGGTTCTTTGCCGCTGAGTTTCGTGACTCCGTTGTACGAGAATATCTGTCGCAATGCAAATCATCCCTTTCAGTTCAGAACACGAATAGCTACTGCCAGCACTCATATCAGCACACAGCTCTGGCTGATCGTGATAGTAATATATTAAAAGCATTGAATGCCTTAAGTTGGACCATGGATTCTCAACTGCCGGCCCGTGTCACCAAATACAGTACGATCTTATATCTCAATTACAAAAGACAAGAAATCGGACGCACTGTCGACGAGTTTTTTACCGAATTAGATAAGAATTACAATTATAGCTACTTGGTTATTTTCCAAATTAAATAATTAGAATTACTGAGTTTGCGTACGCTTAGAAATTGAATGAAGTTCAGTTAGTATCAAATCAAACCAGAGTCCATTATCATAAGCATGAGAATGGCAAATGAATGCACTGCACAACAAACTTGCCTCGATTGGAACTAAACGGTTACACAATAGCATCTTCAGGAATACCAGAAATTAGAATAGAGGTGATCTGACCCGGTCGGGGATTGAGCCCACGTCCTACCGATCAAGAAGCCGGACGCAGCCCCATTAGATTACCCAAATTAGATTACCAGCATTTCGCCCTAATCAGTCTAATTATACAACTAGAATTGTCGAGTCGGCCAAGTCTGGTTTAGACGTTTTTAACAATCGTACAAACTTGCAAGGATTAACAAAAGCATCACTCACCCTGAAGCGATAGTTGGTGTGCGGAGATAACTCCGTGACGTGAACTCTGGGCGAAGACAGATATCTTTCCCGCGGTTCGTAGTCGACATTGTCCCCGCATTCCGAGCAACGAATAGGACGAGTCGCATCGCATGCAAGTGATGCTGCGGATACATTTTAAGGGCGTTATTTACGAAGCAGTTTGTTGAGATCGAGATAGGATCAAACCTGTACGTGATATCTTTTCTGCCGCCTGTGTACGATGGCGGAGACCATTTGATGTCGACTGAGGTCTTGTTCACGGAGAATTGAATATTCAGCGGCTCGGTCTGAGACTTCTACGATGGAACACAGCAACATTTAGACAACTAGAAGATTTTGAGCTTTTCCAAATC
>ATSW01007790.1:0-14609 GCA_000444245.1 Botryllus schlosseri | reverse complement strand
ATTGAATTTTTGAAGTAAAGTGATGATTCAAAGTCAAAAGTCAGTACATTTTGCTAGCTGTGTGAAAGACAGATTACTTGATCATTTATCTTGAATGAAATAACGAATATCAAGTTAAATATGCATGCGAAAAGACGTATCCCTCACGCAACGCACACATAGAACTGTCAGTTATCATCAGCCAGAATATAAGACCTAATGCGAAGCTTCGAGAAGTTGAAACAAATTGATATGATACAATAGCCTACACATCTACCTACCCGTCTACACATACCTGATAATATAAATGCACAAACTATATTCGTCCGATTTAAATCATACAAGAGGGTTGGTGAATGGGAGCATTGCGCAACATAAGCATTTGGCCGTCTAAGAAACAGAGACACATTGCTATTTAGATTAATCTTCAATTACTACTTTAACGACGTAAGCTGTGATCGTTGAGTTTGCGGTCAATTTAGTTGTGACGTAACAATGGAGGATCCATGTAACGAGGATCAGTGAATGACTGGTTGCTCTCACAAGTGACACCGGGGTATTTCGAACAATCTTAACATACACAAGATGCAGTGATTTAATCGACAGCGTTTACTTGATGACTTGAAATTGACTCGTAAATTTTTCTTCGAGTCACGAGTCAATGCACATTTTTGAAGCTCCGAGTCAAGTCAAGTCAAGTCATTTTTCCAGAGTGACCCGAGTCAAGTCAAGTCATACGAAAAAGTTGACTCGAGTCTGACTCGAGTCAAGTCATGACTCGAGTCATCCCAACACTGATATTAATACGGTCTAAAATTGATAACAATATGTCATGCAACTGTGTAGCGCGCAATCAGGCCCTGGTCGCGCGAAGCGCGAAATTTTTTGCAAGATAACGACTGAATTAGGCTATAGCTATATCAATAAATATGTCGCTAACATACATTGGGGGTCGCATCTGTATACTACTGGGCTCATTTGGCAAAGACAGGATTATTGGATGTTTCGACATAGCAGAATCGACGGTATCATCGATCCTGCCTCTATCATTTTGTGCAAATGTTTTGTCGACGATCTCGCTGCGAGTGCACAAGCGAAGCCGTATCTCCTAATTGCGAATATAGTTATACTCAATTCTGTGAGTAATATGTATCTATAACTTTCAGAAGGGGGCTCAAATACTGAATGCAAGAAATCTAGCGACAATGTATCATCCGAACTACCGAGAAAAATTTCAAGTCAAATAAATCTGCTATGAAATATTCTACTTCATAGTTCATGGTCATATACGAAGATCTGGGATAAATGTAGCTGACCCCTAGATACGTCAATGCGTCAGAACTGTTGTTTTAGTCATCATCAAATTTCGCGGTCATGCTAATCAAATTTTGGTTGGCCTTGCAATTGTACCTGCATGTCATAAATAATTTCGAGAATTACCTCGCAGGCCACACCTAACCTTCTCGTGTGCCAAATTTGGCCTGTGTGCCACGGGCTGGCCGCATCTGATCTGTATGGTTAATAATAACAGTTCTATTGAAAATTCTTTGAAAGAAAATGTTTTCATGATGGAGAAGTTGGAGTCGGAGTCGGAGTCGAAGTCAGGGTCATTCTCAGAAACTCCGACTCCGACTCCAGTCAGTATTTTTCCACCGACTCCGACTCCGACTCCGACTCCAGCTATTATAGTTTTCACGACTCCGACTCCGACTCCGACTCCATCAAGCGAAAATTACCCCGACTCCGACTCCGACTCCACCGACTCCGACTCCGACTCCACAGCCCTGCATCTAACGCAGTGGTTCTCAACCTCCGATCCGCCAAACATATTAGAATTTACAATATATCTGTTAAAAAAGGCAAGAAGTCGGACTCTCGTCCACTAAAAAAGAAAACGTCAAATTTGAATTGATATAAAAATATTACTTTTCCTGCTATCGTATTATAGAGCTGGGATCTTCAACCGGGTGTATCGTACACCCTAGGGCAGGCCGGGCAACTTCTCCGGTCGGCGGGCCGGATTTAGGAAAATGAAGCGCCGGCGAGCCGGATTACAGAATATATGCATTCATCGCGTATTTGTCCACCTATACAAGGAATAAATCGTATTAAATGTAAACTTTAAGTTTAAAGCATAGAGACCCAAAACAGTATTTGATGAATTTATTAACAGTGGCCGTTGAAGCCAATCGGAAATCTGTGGTCGGTCGGAGTTGTCAACAAGTTCTTTGAGCTCTGGCTGCATGTCGTATAGCAACCATTGGTTAATACTGCACGAGAACATCAGCCTTGTCTCGTTAATGCTTATCGTCGTAAATGTATGTAGACTCTAACAGGCCAAGATAGTTTCATGTCCATCTTTCTCATGCTGGCAAACTTGGATTCATTCTGTGACGCATAAAATTTGTCAATACTTTCAGAATAGAAACCAGGGATATATATCCCTGATAGAAACTATCTGCGGGCCGGCCAAAATCCCTTTGCGGGCCGTATGTTGCCCGTCCCTGCCCTAGAGCGTACCAAAACTTTTAAATGGTGTACTATTCGAATGGGGTGTACTGGGGTGTACCATATCCGCAATACAGCGGATCTATGACTAGCTATCACAATTAATAGGCAAGTTTATGCTTTAGAACAGATTGACCGGATTCGCAATATCGTAAAATGCTCATATCAAATGTACGCAATGTATGGTTATGGCTCATACCGTCACGCCTAGTAAATTACATTCTTTTTCTGATGTCATAAGCAAATGATTCCCCTCATCATTTAACCGTTGATAACGGACTTGTTGGTTTTGGATTAGATCAGGGTGCAGTTAACATGTGTCCAGCTTGCGATATATGTCTGTAATGGTTCTCAGAAAACCGATGGGATTGCTCAGACATGCTGAGTCGGTTCTTCTGCAAGATACTTAAAATAACAGTTTACTAAATTGCGGGGGCGTAGACAGCGGGCCTAGGGGTCGAGTTTGAGAACCACTGTGTTGGATGGTGGTGCTGTAACCTCGAGTGCTGATTATAGTATGTAGGAGTTCCTATACATTACAGTCTTGCTAATCCTTATTGCGATTAAGCAAGGGCATGCTGCCGTAAAATATTATTTGTACAGCCGTCTACACCATGGCTATGTCTACACATAATTAAATTAGCGTGTGTCATTATGCAATTTGAATTTACGAATTCGTTCCCAATGCGTTGAGAGATTTTAATCCTTCCTAAAAACTGCCTTCACGATTAGCGCGATTCGGGGTGACTTGGATTTTTTCGATTTCAATACAATAGTGTGCTTGCAATGTGACCCCCACTGTACAAATGCGAACCACAGAGGAAAACGATGCACCCCATAAAGTTAGAATAGCGTGCGTCTCACGACTGAAGGTTTCTCTGGTACGTGTGGGCGATTCAAATTTATTACGACAATGGTTTAGAGCAGTGGTTCCCAACCTTTTTGTCTTCATTCCCCACTTCAGATTTATTCCGAGCCTTCATTCCCCACCAGGACCGTAACAGCACTTTGTCAGCCCCACCAAAAAACGTTGGTCTGGCGCCCCTAGAACCTTCTCAGCCACGCTGAGCCTGTACGCTTTTTCCGTGCAACTTATCAGCTACATTGGGTCTACTGTTTAATGCGTCGCCATATTTCTACCAAACGCGCGAAGCGCGAAAAATTTATATAATTCGTATTTTAATCGGCCAATATGATCGGGAATTGCATATATTTTGCTATCAATTTTTAGCCCCTCTCTGCTCACGTAATCAGATTTACCGGTAGAGCTGAGTGAGGTGTGTCGGAAAAGGTAGGACCCCTAAATAAGAATTGAACATCTTCGGGCGGACCCGTTCCCCGTTGGTATATTGACTTCGTTACATTATGCTATTTCGTGACCTCCTATATCTGCTATGTCTAAAGACATGGAANTCGCCAAAACTAAAAGGCACACACGATTTCAAATTGGCATTGCTTTACTGGCAAATAAGTTTTCCCTGCGGGATGGCATTTGTCCTGTGGGGNTCAGATCNCCACGACAGCAACATTCGGCGCCAGCCATACAGCCAATTAAACATATATGTATATTGTATATATATCGAAGTTTTGGGTCACCACGAGGGCATTCCATCTCGGCCGAGGTNTTCTCGCTGACTGCTGATNGTTCTGGCACACTTCTCGGAGTTGTATGTTACATGGCCTATAACTTCATATGCCTTGGTGCGTCGTAGCGCAGTAATNGCCCACGCCNAAGACTCCATTTCTATAAAGTCTACGTATTATCGTGGGGGAAGNGTACCGAATAATCAGATATTCAGCAATATTAAATCGCGCATCCANCGTGAAANTTNTTTGAAAAAGTGGCATAAATTTNNAAAAAATACTTCAATTTATGTTAATTTTCGAAATAATTTTGGGCCCCTTCGAGCTCGAAATTGNGGNGTTNGGGGTGCGNAAGTTACGGTCCTGTTCCCCACTACCCAGCACTCTTGTAATCACAGAGCAGCTATTTGCTGGTTTGACTACACAAGACACACAACCACNCCAGTACGNANGACAANCGCCTATAACTGCAACATAAAACGTTTCGTGAACCGATACCGGTAACGCTCAAAATTTCACGAAAACGNTATTTCACGTCAAAATAGTCGTGCTGGATGTGTTTGTGACGCNATCATTGGCCACCCAGAGTNAAAAATGAGGTTTTGTGAACAACANGCAATATAATTTTNGATNCGTACATCCCATAGAGCNGTTAACTGGTAACGGTAATTGCGCATGTGTCTNNGTGAATATGTAGACTGTCNTGTATATAATTTTAAACAAATGGGTCTATTCCCCACCAGAAACCATTGAATTCCCCACCAGTGGGGAATTCCCCACCGTTTGGGAACCACTGGTCTAGAGGATACATTTCCATTTCTTCATAGGCAAAAAAATTTTCTGGTCTAGTAGAAAGTAGTTTCACGATGATCAACAATATGATTTTTTTCATTGATTTCAATACTATCTAAATCGTTTCGGTTAATATCCCAGCCTAGGTTCAGGTGCAATTCGACCAAGCATTATCAACAGACAAGGTTTATTATAGTCAGCATCAAATAAATCACCTTTCCGTAACCATATCTTTCAAATATATATAACGTGAAGTTATATTGTGTCATTTTGTGTAGATGAATTCCCTGATTTACGAAACTATAGACGTAGCAAGCTGGCTTTTTGATTTGAGATATTGTGACGCAATTTATGTTAAGGAAATCATTGTGCAAGGAATTATTTTCTTGCTGTATAGCTGTGTAGTACGATTGAATCTGGCTATGTCCCCGATCAAGATGACGATGATGATGATGATGCAACGTAATTAATTTCCAGGGTACACTAGCTCACCGTAATAAGCAACGAGAGGGGAATTGGAGATCGCAGCAATACCCCAATGCGCTGGAGTTATTACTAACTTGGCTGGGAAGGAACTATAGAAACGATGACAGCGTTATTCGATTTTTGAGGCAACATGTTCGAAATCTGCCTGAAGACGAGCTCAAAACCTGTATCGATAAGTACCGAAATCTACCTAATGTCGCAGCCTATATCGACGACTTGGCGCATGGTGGCCACAGATTTAGTGAAGGAAAAAAGTGTTTTCATACGCTTGGTACTCCACCGGTTCTGACGGATTTCATGCCGATAGTCCCGGATGATCAAGACCGACTATCATGTAACAAAATTTCTTCCTCTATCAGGCACGTCATGTATCAGGTAAATCTCGTGAAAGATTTTGGAGAGGAGCAAGGGTTCGATACTTACCCCGTGGTGGTGACGGATCGTGAAGGTGACCAATACGTATCAGAAATGTTATCTGTGACAATCGATAGGCCAAAAATGAAGGCGCTGCAACTGGGTTTGGAAGATGATATGCACATGGATCAACCGAATATCAATAACATAATGGAACAGAGGCAAATATTCCTTTTTGGTGTCTTACTGAGAGGAGAAAATGATGGGATCATCAAGGCTTTTGGTGACAAAATGAAGTTGCTAGCTGCAGTATTCAGGTACTGGAGCACATCCAGCGAAGACGAGGAACGTCACGTTAGAGAAGCAATCAAAGCACTTGCGTTCACAATTTGTGCAACCTATTACGCGACAGCTGTGCCTTCTGAGATCGCGAAAATGCCGCAAACCTCCTTCGACAAACGAGCTCTGCACAGCTCATCTCAATGGCTATGCTGCATGAAGGATGCGATGTCGTTGAACATTTTTCTTGGCGAGCCCTTAGAATGCCCCCTGATAGGGAGAGTCTTCTCTGGCATTCTTTACCAAAAGGCTTTCGCATATTTCCTCGTAAACGACGATCTTGCTCTGGATTGCAGGGCTTCCTCTCCGTTTTCTGATGACATGGCTCGCGATGAGTTCGAAAATTTGCTGATGATTGCGCCAGTTTTGGGTTAAACTACACTTAAAGCTGACGAATATAAGTGTTTTGGAAATGATTGTGATGAGATGCGAGAAAAGCGGATACCAAGAAATATGTATGTCCAAGATCAAACGAGAAGCGAAATGAAGAGCACGCGCAGAAGGCATGAATCGTGGACATTTATTTCATTTCATTAATAAGTATTTCTGTATGTTCGTTTGTTGTTTCATTGATAGTTCCATTGATTCAAAACAACACATGATTTCCATACAATGTAAAGATAGATAGATAGCGGTTTCTCTGGCATCCTTTACCAAAGGGCTTTCTACTGCTTCCTCGGAAACGACAATCTTGACCACGCGACTGCCTCGCTGGCTCAGGACGTGTTCGGAAATTTTCGGCGGATTGCGTCAGACATGCCAACCACAAAGCTGTCGAGCAAGCGTCCCGGAAATTCTTGTAATTGTTAGAAAAGTGGTTGTCAACCGGTGTAACACGGACTGCTCCGGGGTGCCGCTAGAAACTGAGGTAAATAAGAGCGACCACGTAGCAAAAATTATGGAATTCAATTATTAATGTGCCATTGTCGGTGGTTCTATACCAGGGTTCGATCTATATCTTCGGTTTTAGGCTTCCCCGCTCTTCTTCATTAGGCTCCCTGGAATCGTCCTTGGTCAATAAGCTGCGGTTTTACGAGTATCTATATGAAATAGAGGGGGTGCAGACAACGCAGTTCTATGAAATTTGTCTGACGCGCACGATTACAAATTGGGGTGTATTATAGGGATGGTGTGAACCTCATGACGTCACGTCATATTGCTAATTCCAACCCTACATTTCAGTGAAGTTATAGCTTATATTAATGTGCAGTGTACACTATGCGTAGCGACGACTCGGGCCACATAGTACTGTAATCCTGAAGTACATACTGTCTTTCTGAGAGCCGCCAAATGTAGCAACTGGGGCAATCAAATGAGATAAAAATCTCATGAAATCAATATGTTCCGTCGCTTTGCCAACAATTTCGACGAGAACTTGCAAGGGAATATAAGCTTACGTGTTTACGGTCTAGGCCAGACTGCGTTGATATTGAGCATATAGTGTAAACGGGTTTTTATACTTCCTACCGATATTACCCTATTAGCCAACACCCCAATCGCACGGATTTGGTTTTTATCATACAATAAACATACGAAATCGAGATTGACCCCGTACGGTTTCGTTTGTGAACGCGAACCTCTTAATTTGTGAGGTACACACACGGAACGCGAACGTGAACCGCTGAAAGGTTCAGGTTCGTGTGAACGTGAACCTTTTTGATAGGTTCTGTGTGATCGCGAACGTGAACCTCATGACGTCGCGTCGTCATATTGCTAATTTCAACCCTACATTTCAGTAAAATGATGTATAAATGTACACTAGTGGTGTTCAAAAATGACTTTTTTCTCAAATTGTTCTGGCTACTTGATAAAATTGTTAGGTTACCTAATTAAAGCCTGTACACCAAATTTGGTTTAATTCCAACTAGTAGCCGCATTGCTACAGGAGAAAAAAGTTTTTTTTATATATTATATAAAAATAAATGAAAATATTTAAAAATTTTCTCTTCACTTCATGAAATTGTTAGGTTGTCCATAGAAACGATGCTCATTTTTTTAGCGGTCTAGAGGAACAGCAGTAAACCTCTCCCCGTGACACTTGTGACGAGCCCTGTGGCATTACACCACAGCACTATGTGCCACAAGCGCCCGTAATAGGGCCCTTTGTGTCGTTGGACACAAAGCACCCGTAAGGTGGCTTCCGTTTTCTACTTTTTTCGTCTTAGTTTTGTCAAGGTTCAAACGGTCGGCACAAGCAGGCTTTAGAGGGGCGCCCGCGGTCACTGATCCCTCGGCCACCATACTTGTGCCCCGGGATACTGGCCCGTCGATGCGGCCTCAGGTCCCGGTCAGACTATGAAGGCCTGGCGACCATACTCGTCCTGGGTAGTAAGAGTGACTGGACAGTAATGGTTCTACCGCTAGGGCTTCGCATCGCCCACTGTCCAACAAAGCGATGCTTGCCGCAATTCAACCATATACTCCCACGCTTTCACGATTTTGCGTGTCATCCTTGCGCAGGGGTCATGCTAATCTTCTCTGTATCGTTCCAATTTTAGTATGTGTACCGCCGAAGCGACCGAAGTGACCATAATTAGTTCGCGTATATTGTCAAATACTACAAATTGAGCTATGCGGAAGGTGCAGAGCTTGATTCATATTGATGCATACCGGGGGGTGTCCAGTTTTCAACAGCATAAGCATTCGTCCACATCAGGGAATGAAAATGATAGTATTGATATGGAAATAAAATATCATGGTATAGCGCCCTCCCCCATATTATAAGGCCCTTAGTTTAGTGGAAGAGTAATACATACGGAGAAGTTGTATCGGATACGGTGTGAACACTTAGCACGAATCGTAAACGTTATTAAAAGATATGGTGGATCGTAAAAATGCCATATTGTGTAGCTTTATTTCCTGAAATTACAGCCATTACTACACTTGCTTTTATACTTCAACACACATGTATGTTCTCCAGACAAAATAACTGAAACTAATTGGAACTCAAAGTATGATGATGAGAATTGAAAGAGAAATACATAAACTACTTCTAAAAGCGGGAAATGTACTTCATGTCTCTAGTCCAGAAAGTTTCAAAGGTGGTATGCTAAAACAGGTCTAAAGCTAAGAAAGTCAGAGTCCACTTATCCAGCTTAAGACACGCCATGGACTGCTAGATTACGATATGATAAGTAAATGCTAGATTGCGCAGCATCAGTTTCAAACGTTGTGATGGGCCATATAAACCGTGATGAAATATTTCATATGGGCGTCAATGCAGTCTGAATGGAACCTGTTACTCGGAGGAATCGGTCGAACACTTCTTGTCCAGTGCAGCAGATACGACGAACCTCGAACTTCGCTTAAAGAAGCCGCAGATCAACTAGGCATATGTTTTGTACTGGACAATTTATTATCTGACCCCAGAATGTTCCTAAAAGTATAGTGCAATTTGTAAATGACACTTGTCGAGCCATCTGATTGCTTGTGTACTTAACAAACTGGACTTTATAATGGTACCCTTGAGTCATGCTGCGAAATGACTTCGTAGTCGGTGCACCAATTTTCCTTTATCCAGCCAACCCGCTACCTAAATGATATATTCACCAAGACTTTCGTGAAATCACATTACTCACTCCATATCCACTATGCGCGAAGCGCGACGAAAATCCTTGGCTTTACTCAACTTTTGTGACAATTAAATGTTGATGCTCCGTCAAAACACACCCGAAATTCCTCAGGCTATCTTCCTGATTGGAGGATTAAACTACTTCCACTTGACAAACTGAAAATAGCGAAAAGTAAGTAAGTAGATCACAAAATATTACGAAGTAGAAGTAGTGGTAAATTAGATCTATTTGAGTAAGTACCAAAGTATAGCGGAGAACTACTTGAGTACTTCAGTACCATGCCCTGCCTATACCCTATTATGAGATTAAGGCACAACGACAAAATGGTTAATATCCTCGTGCCAATATGTGACTTGGGGCTACTCAAGTGATTCTGTAGACCAGTGACTAGGGCTGGGAAAAATCGAGCTCCTGAGTGATTCGATTCTGAATCACGTATTACGCTTCGAGTCGAGTCGAGTATTCGAATTTATTATGACGTCACAACAGAATGTATCGTGTCAAAATTCAAATATTTAATTTTTATGCCATCACAAACAACATAAAATGCCTGTTATCCAGCACATTTCAGATACTTTGGCATTTTTTGGACAATTATACCGATTTTATTGTACCGTACTTCTTGACAATGTTGTGGTGTGATCACGACTTCGGAAATGTTATTTCTAGTATTGTTCGTAGCTTTTATGTCTCGTAGGTTGCGATACGGCAAATAAAGGTTTCAAGGCTTCCTCAGTGGAAAATAGTAATAAAACTATAATTCTCACTAGTAAATTACCTTTTAGTGGCAAGGAGGGTAAATTTTAGTACTCGAAAAAGTCGGCTTTTACTACTCGACTCGAATCATTAAAATTAATACTCGGTTCAGATTCGAGTACTAGAATCATTGTGCCCAGCCCTACCAGTGATTCCCAAACTGTGTGCCGCGAACATTTTCTGAGTTTAGAAAATTAACTGTAGAACTATATTGAAAAAGGCCTGAAGCCTAGTATACGTGACTTACAGACGCTTTATCTTCTTCAGAAGCTGATAAATAAGCATAAGTGACTATGAAATCAGTTATGGCATCCTAATAAATCAAGCAATTTTTCCGCAGAAGAGCAGCTATTTGATTTACGGAAATTTAAAGCTATTTCTTCAACAGAAATTGGGTGATTTTTAGCTGTCTTCTGGCAAATCATATTCCATAATCAGTGCAAAAGCAATCAATATTGCGTTAAAATTTGCATCTTCATGGCTAGTTGGCCATGACTTATCTTTGTTGAGTGAAATTAAAAGCTGTAGACGAGAGTCACTGCTTGGAATTGATGAAAAAATGCGGGTTGTTGTTGTTGATTATGTTTGTTTGGCGATTACAACGCAAGTGGTTTTGTTCGCCATATCCAAAAATCATTTCAATATCTAAAGATGTGCATTACAAAATGCGGGTAAGTTTGTGAACAATTCAACGTCCTTTCTATGGTATATGTTCTGTTCATGTAATAAAATAACGTCGATATTTTTAAGCATCTTTTCTCGGTCCAAGTGTGCCGCAAGAGTTTTATAACTTTTGTAGTGTGCCACAATCCGAAAAAGTTTGGGAACCACTGCTGCAGACACTTCCATAGTGACTTCAACAGGCGACATGCAGATGATATTTTGAGAGCTGAAATTCATATTGGAAGACCTTTTCTGATGATGTCCAAGGCCACATTATGGAAAGTCTGAGAAGAAATAGTTTAGCCAATAATATGGTGTCTCAATCAAATGTTTCAATTTAGGGCATTGGTTCCTAACCTTGTCTCTACCAAATATACTTGTATTTGGGAGCTACAAAATTAAATCATCAGATTATTTGTTAATCGTATCATAAAGGATGATACTATTTGGTGTTGTCACCCCCATTCATGTTGAAGTTAAGAACTTGGTGCAGTACTAAATTTATTAAGCACAAGTCTCCACCACATTTTCAGTTGATTTAGTAGTCACACAAAGCAATAAAACAAAACCCGATGCAATTAACTTCCCATATTGCCAATCGCAGAGGAGAATTCGGGATGCATTGATCTATCTCCTCTATGAGCCCGTAGGCCTTGCCGATGGTTGGTATAAAACCTGAATTTGATCCCGAAAATAGCACATAAAATTATACCGTTAATTAGTCGAGTGGTCTAATAGTGAAGTCCAAACCCAAAACCGGATTTCGACCACTTGGCACTTACCCATTGTTTTTACTGCAGTCCTTAAAATAGGGGGGCGCCAGACCCAGAAACTTTTTGAAAGGGGCGCTGGAGAAAAAGGTCAAGGACCACTGATGTAGAGTAATGGTTCTCAGACTTTTGTGGACACCGTCCCATTTAGGACAGTGAAAAATCTCGCGAGCCCCTTATCGCGACATCACAACATAATAAAGAGAGCAATCAGAATGCAATAACAATACCAACGGATATAGTTGGGGGAATAGAGGGAATAGAAGGTAATGGCTGTTGATGGGAGAATTCGAAAATACGAAATTTGGGCAATAGACAGAGCAATAACCATGAGCTGATTTAATTCTTTGCACTGCATATGTGTGTGTTGCACAGAAACACAGTACAGTATTTGTTGAATCGTTAGGTATCGAAATACTGTACATTACAGCTAAGCCTAAAGTAAAACCTATGTGCGTTTTATGCGATCCGTTTCATGTACTTCAGTGTAGAGTAGGCTAGGGCCAAGGTGGGTGTCTGATTAAAACACAGCTCCAAGTCGTTTCGGTACCCTCCTATCTTTTCATTACATCGCAATCGTGTCGTGTATTGATTTGAAAAGAATAATAATAGAAAAAATGTTGATGAAGTAGTACATCTGCAATTCATTTATTACGAAATAATATATATTTTATTGAGTTGTCTGCACACACTCATCCTACTCATGACCGTGCAATGAACATTTAATTTACGATTCATTTGGACTAAAGTGAGCGGAACAAAATTTTCAACTGTTGACTGTATTTCAATAACTTTGCTACGCACTGCACAGTGCACATATTCATACTCATGAGCGTGCAATGAACATTTGATTATCGATTCATTCGCACAAAAGTAAGTGGGATTAGAGTGTCCATTACTCACTATATTTCAATAACTTTGCTATGCACAGATGACTTCCGCGAGTCGTTTGGTCAGATAATAATCAATTGCTCAACCAAAAGAACGTACCTTGACTGGTTGAATTAACAACGTTTCGGAATTATGTATTATCGCAGATAACCTACGTTGGGAGTCGTGCATTTGCATGGTGTGATTTAATTGTAGCACCGACATGCGACTATAGGACAACACTATGATGCAGAGTTGTAGAATATTGATGAGGACCGTGAATATACGTGAATGCCGGCAGCATTTCTTATATAGACCCTACGCCATTGCATGAAATTATGGATATTCACGATGAAGTTTTCTTCAGCAGTTCGCACATTGGCGCAGTCATGTCATCTCTAACTGAGATAATCAGATACCATTATTCAATACAGCTTACTGGACGTGGCCAGTAACCAGCTTTCGAAGTATTCCAAGTATATGTTTTGACTACTTGCAGTGGCGTGGCGTCCTATGCAGCAACCGGGATGTAGCCTCACCTAACATTCTGTACTCTGACAAGACCGACAAGATAGCGTTATGGCCCGGCTTCTTGATCGGTAGATCGTGGGTTCGATCCCCGGCCGGGTCAGACCAAAGACCTGATTAGTAACACTGGTATCCATGGCTTCCCTGCTTGGCGCTCATGCATTACTGGGATAGCATGGAGGGGTGGTGCATGACTTAGAAAGCCGTAAAGGCTATATCTGCACTTCCTTGTCCGGTGGCATATGCAGATGCACATCATGCACTCATGGTATGCATATGCGCAGATCGTGTGTACGTGTATCATGAGCCGGTGTATATGCCGCAAAAACATCCAGGACAAAAAAATAAACTACGTCCGTCCGTCCTTTAACAATTGTTTACCATTTATAAACGCGCGGCAGAAATAGCATTATCTTATGCGTAATATATTACTCACGCCCCGGTAGCGCTCATAACAAGCTTCACCTGTATATTCTCTAAGACGCTCACAATAAAGAACCACCTATTATTATTGTCTCTATTCATCGTATTACCGAGAAGGCGGGGCCCGCATGTACGGTATAACAATTGTATCAGTTTTTGAAATTCGTTGCTGTATTATGCGCATCATGTCGATTATCACGGTGTTCGGCACCATATCAAGTCTTGAAACGTGGCATGGTATATTGTGATGGTGGCATCTTACACTGCTTTAAGTTTCAGGGTTGCTTTGCTACTCAAGGGTTAGGGTAGTAATTTCGTTTCCAAAGTCGAGTGTGTGCTGATCCGTCATGCATTGCAAATATATTTTACTCAAAAGCCTGTATTGGTCTCGAATGATTTTAACGATGTTCCATACCTATATCGGTAATAAGATTTGACACGGTATGTCTTGATTTTCGTTTAGAACCCTGTGTTAAGTCTCAAGGTTGACACTCGATGATTAGAGCAGTAATTTCGTTTTCGAGTTCGAGTGAGGTAGAGGTTTGCGCTGATCTGGCATTGCCACCACATTGCAGATTTTACGCAAAAGCCGGTGTTGGTATCTGCTAATGTTAACTGTATTCCATACTGAGATAGGTGATGATATTTCGCATGGTATATCTCGATGATCTCATGAGACAGTTTACCAAGATTCTCGGTTCGCATTTAAATATTTACTCAATTTTATGTTCTGCAATGTCCATTTCACCGTGAAATTGTGGCCTTCAAGTCATTTGCTTACAATCCCCTATCAAGTGCGATAGCTATTTCGTTTTCGAGGTCGGCTAACAACTGATCCCTTGATCAGCCTATTCCTCAATACGTTTTACGTAAAATTCGGTGTTGGTGGGCAAACTACGGCCCGCGGGCTGGGATTCGAATAAATTTTTCTTAGTATATTTCACCATGATAATCCTAAGGCATTGGTTCTCAAACTGGGGGCGCA
>ATSW01007787.1:0-11798 GCA_000444245.1 Botryllus schlosseri | reverse complement strand
AAACGTTCATATGAAGCAAATAGGTTGACATGGTGCTATGCTCAACGTACCGCAGTATCCTAATTGATGCAAGACTGCGTGGGCATTGGCTCCTATATTATCTTCCGTTGGACTGCATCAAATTTGAATTATTTCCACCATAATGCGTGATGTAACTACTGGAATTATTCATAGGTCCAGATTTCGTCAAAATTAAGTTTTTTCATGTAAAAATTTGTCAGTTTTTAAGTCAAAAAAGTTTTTTCATGCCAAACTACTTCGTAAGGACAGACAGCCCAAACCAGAAATGAAGATAAGCGAATAATTTTAACATTATCTGCGGGAATACCTGATTTGCATACATGAGGGCAAAATTTGATAAAAATCAAGTTTTTTCAGGTAAAAAAATGTCGAGATTTTGATTTTTTTTAGGTTAAAATCTTCTTTTTATAGGTCTAAAAAAAATCCCCCCAGTTATGATAGATGGTTATGAAGATTACTATAACCGCACATACCTGTTGGCATTTCTTCAGTCGGTGATGCTGTAACATATGAATAACGATACTGAGATTTAAAGCATATTCTGACATATACGATACCCGCACACACTCACACACATTTCGCATGAGATGACTAGGGTTCTATAAAGATAACTATAACCGCACATACCTGATGGCGTTTCTTCAGTCGGTGATGCTGTAACCTCTGAATAACGATACTGAGATTTGAAACATATTGTGACATATGCGATACCCGCACATACTCACACACATTTTGCATACTACTGCGATGAGATGACTAGGGTTCTATGAAGATTACTATAACCGCACATACCTGTTAGCATTTCTTCTGTCGGTGATGCTGTAACATCTGAATAACGATATTGAGATTTAAAGCATGTTGTGACATATGTCAGACATCCTAACACATATATGGGTGTAACCATTACAATTTTTTCAGAATTCGGCTATTGAGCGTTGATCTTCAACTTGATACCAATTTAACCAACCTGCTCAATTTTTATTGACACCGAAATCATTACATTTTGTATCCATGTGCTCGCGGCAAAAATGCGTGCTGCACTGTAAAATCGTATTCTGTAGCTAAATGCGGGCCAATCTGGCCAGTGAGTTATCTGCAGTTTTCCTGCATTTTCTGAGACATGATGTGATGGTCCAGATCGAATGCCGTATATTGTTGGAATGTCGCATAGCCAAAATATTTTTCCGATAGTTAATTCCATGCAAAACGTTGGATCACTTACTCTCGCAGGAATATGAAGTATAACTCTTATTCTCCAAGTAATGACTTTCAGTGCATGCGCACGTGTAATAAAGACTTTCGTTATTTCCCGCTGTGCATTCTCCGTGTTCACTGCATGTTTTTACGGGATAGGTAGTACACGCTTTGCTTCCGACAATCGCTAAAAGTATATGAGACATCGAAATGTTGTTCTGCTTTATTCGATTAGGGCGCAGCTTGCAGAAGAACCATGGTTTTTATAAATGTAAATCTCTACAGCAGTGGTTATCAACCTCTTTGACATCCTTTGAAAGGAATAAATAGATCGAGGTACCCTAGTACTTTAAGTATCCTGAGTGCGAGCTGGTGAATGTATGTGTATGTATGTGGAGGAGGGTTAGCCTATGTCTCGGAAAGTGAGACCTTTTGCACCATGCTATTGCTATTGCTATTGCTAATTCCAACTCTACATTTTAGTGAGGGGACAGCCTTTTAATGTTAATGTACGTACACGACACTTAGCGACGACTCGGGCCACATAATGCCACAATGCTGAAGTTCATATTGACGTTTTAAACGTCGCCAAATGTATTAACTGGGCCAATCAAATGATATAATAATCCCATGAAACCAATATCTTCCGTCGCGTTGCCAACAATTTCGACGACGACTTGCAAGTGAATATAAGCTTACTCAAGGGAATATAAGCTTACGCATTTAACGGTAGCCACACCGGACCATGTATTCGGCGTCTGAGTATTGCTACATTAATATTGAGCAGAGTGTAAAACAGGTTTCTATTTGCTACCAATATTACCTCATTAACAAACAAGTTATACAGCAGTAGCCAACACCCCCATCGCACGGATTTGGTTTTCATTATACAATAAACATATGAAATCAAGATTGACCCCGTACGCCGGGTATATATTTTACATCAGACAGCGATATCAATTTCATTGATTGGTTGTGTATTTAGTTCGTGATGCTGTGTGATTGCGGGTCAAGCTCCCCTCCCAGCAGAGAATCACTACATATTCGCAAACGGAAAGCTAAATATCTCGAGCAAACTTTTGTAACGAAGCCAGAGAAATATTTTAGATTGGCAAAGTGCATTCTCGTTTAGTGGTAATTTTTTATTCTGCCTGTGCCACGCGTAGAGTGATCCGAAGTTAAAATGCAAAGAATTTTAACCAAAGATGTCATAGAGCAGTAGTTCTCAACCTGGGGGGCGCGAAGAAGCGGTCAACTACAAACATTTTTCGCGCTCTGCGCGATTTACCTCCAATTCACGCATGCTTCTTTATATATAGAACGATTTTCATATTTTTGAATTCTCTCATCAACAGTCATAACCTTCCACGCCATCAAACAATCTGTTGGGGTTGCTAGCATCCCCGTTGGATTTTGTGATACAACAATAAGGGGAGGGCGAAATTTTTCACTATCAGAAAGGGGGGCGTGACTGAAAAAGGTTGAGAACCACTGTCATAGAGTGACTTGAAAAATTGTAATATATGATAAAGGTTCAGAGTGTGTAACCACCAAGGTTCGTTTGTGAACCTGAACATCTAAATTTTCGAGTTTCACACACAGAACCTCAGGTTCACACCATCCCTAATGGTCATCAATCCAGTCATATCATATTGTGGTCATGTTGAGTAAAAATCGGTAATCAACTTCGCTCAAACTGTCATATCACAGTGTCATAACAACTTGGAGTTGTTTTTAGTGATGACTCGTTATTAGTCGCCAGCTCCCTAGATGCTATGCTACATGTCGACGGCAATCCATATCATCTCATTCTTAGTGCGGCACTGCGTTTTAAAACCACTTCCCTATGGTGTCACGGACAATGTAGTAAGAGTAATTTCAGTATTTGAAACATGAGGAAAATACATAAATGATGATTTACGATTCATTCTGGGATTGGAAAGATATCTTCTAATTCCGTAGAGTGACTACTGAAAACGTTGTTCGGGTTTTCACATAGATTTTCGTATCGATATATCATTGCAACATAATGATTGTTTCACAGCAATAATTTGTAACAATAATTGGCATCTCACTCTTATGTTTCAAGTCATAACTATAGATAATCTCATCCGTAATGTAGGCTACTAAGCGCTGTTCAGTCTGTATTGAGAGGAGAAATTATGGGGTGAACTATCAAGTTTTTCATAGTCCTGTATTCTAGAATTTTAATCTTACCGTTAAAATTCAGGCTTTTACCAGATTTAATACCTTCTTCAACATCTGCGACGGTGGGGTAACCTCTTACGATCTCTGTGGATAAAGCAATGAATTAATACTGGTAACGAGCAAGCGTTGCAGTGAAGAACTGGAAACTGGAAGGCTAAAGTTTCAATAGCTAATTATCTTTCATACATCCATTAACTTTGATCTTACTTGACGTTTCATCTTCAAAAAGTACATAATATAGGCAGTCGGCGTTAGTACAGAACGTTTGGCATGACCTTTCCTGCACCAGAATCAGTAAGAGGACAAAACAATACAAATATATAAATCGACTCATTTTACTAGCAGCCTATATATTCGAAAGAAATCTCCATTAGTTTACTCAATGAAATCAAGTGTTTGTTATTCATTGATTCAGATTAATTGACTAGCCCAACAATTCATCCACTTTAGGAATTGCGGCAATATTTCCATTGTCAAATTTTAATGTCTTCTAACATTATCTATAGACAATTCCACCACTTCGCAAACTAAAAACTATACCGGTATCTTATATTTCGTAACGGTTGCAATACGGAACTTTTTGCTTATGATAGCAGTGAATTCTGTAGAGCCGCCAGCCTATAGTCGCACCTGTCTAGATACATCATCATGTGTACCATTTAAATATGATCTAAAATTAACTAAAGGAGTGGTGTCAACATACAAACGAGCCTGTCATGACGCGTAACGTTCGGGTTTGGCTGGTCTTTTGTTGGTCGTTGTAGCGGTAAGAGGTCTTGCGCATGAACCTATTAATAACATGCATTCGTAAATACGCTACTTCCATTTGGTTGCCCGACATATGAGCATGCGACAAAATGGAAAACGACAGCGGAGCATGGGACACTTTATCTTCCGTCACTTCTATGCTTGTTACTTTATAACCCTAAAATTAACCCTAACCCGAAACATAACCCTGAAATTGACCTCTATATAAATCCTAACCCCAAGTCTTACCCTAACTCAACCCTAAACCCATCATTAACCCGTAATTTATCCCACATGCTCATGTGCTGCATGACCAATTGTCACATGCCGAGGTATCGCATGTTATAATGTCGCATGCTCATATCTCCAGTATGTCCAGTCCACGGACCCTTCCAGCTACCGGATAACCTCTAATCATCAGAAACGTGAAGCAAGAAAAATAGTAGTAACGTACTAATTCAGGTCTGAATCGCTCAAATTCCGTCCATCTTTGGTTTGGACTTGACTGGGAGAATGTCAGTTTTCTACATCATTCCTGTGTTACACCGTATATTCCATACAACTGGTTCCTGACTTGGAAACCGCACATCATCGGTGCCATTTACAATGCCCAATGATACCGTGAGATAGTTAATGCAATAATATACCATTTCCCTATTGTCTTGTTGGACTTTAACCTGTTAGGGTATAAGTTTGTCGCTTTGTTATCCCGGGACTTCGGGATTTACAATTTTCGAGGCACTGCCTATTTTCGGACTAATGTGACGATGTAATGTTAATCAAAGGGATTACCACTTAGCTCCAACTAGACGCATTGCTGTACACAATCTACGTGGAACGAAGAGTAACGGGTGTCCGTTAATGGACATCGCTACGAATAATTGCCAACCGGTTGCAAGTGATATACCTATAGGCAGGGTTGCCATCGATATAGACCCAAAAATAAGGACAGTCTAAAAATTAGATTAGCGTGAAAAAACGTTTTTGAACATACTTTGTATTTATACAAGCCGTGGCATATTACATTCCACACTTTTCGCCAGAAACAGTCTGCTCCAGCAACTCCTTGTTATTAGAAAGTGCTTCGTGGATCTCACGAGAGCTCAGGTCTAGATTTACCTTTACTCAGGGCCGAAACAGCACTTCGTCAGCCCCCCTTCCCAAAAAAACGTTGAACTTGACCCCGCCCATAGGGTGATAAACCAAACTTCTCCACCTCGTTGTGATTAGAGGCGTCAACCAAGATGGAAAAAGGCCACACACCATGTTTAGAAAAATCGTTTTTGAGGGTATGGAGCAAGAACTCGAGTAACAATGCTTGTAGTCTTGGTCCTGGCCGAATAAAACATATTTGCGATGTTGGAATCGGGGAATATTGCTTTGAACAATTGCGATGTGCAATCGTTGGTGAGGAGTGATTGCTGGTGTTTGACGGTATGGAATACCCAGGTACCATCTGCAGCAGCTGCCATGTCGTCTGTGGTCGTTGGTGCTGATCAACTTGTGGAAAATTTATTCATCGACTGGCTCCAATTAATCATTACGACACACTTCTTGTGTTTTGGGGTATCAATGTGAGTAGAAATAGCGGTCTTTCCTATGGCCTACAGGTTAATGTCACAATTGCAGAAATTGCTATGTGCGAAACACTCGCCCTTCAAACTTCGTTAGATACCTGTGAATTCTCTCTCATAATCGTCACGAAAAACGTTTTTACGCCTGCTCATTTTAACTAAATAGATTTAGCCCTATTATTAGCTAAAACTATATGCGCAAGTGCAATATAATTTAGAAAAATTTATCAATGAATAATAGCTTTACTACTTTTTAACCAATGTGTCGACTGCACTGCTCCTTTTTTCACTACGCAATAAATGCTGCCTTCCCCACAGCTTGAGCTTATTCTGCTGTAGACCAAACAGCAGGAACCTAGTACTGCTGTTTACTGCTAAAATGACGTCCGCCATGGTAGCTTGGTACAGACGAAACCACGCACGGGAACTGTCCGAGCTATCTCACCACTTAGAAGTCAAATTTTATGGTGTGAACGTCACGAGAGTTCCTTTCCTTTATGATGTCATAGAATATCGACGCAAAAGCATAATTTATGAATATTATGTAACACAAATACCAGAGGAAAACGATAAAAGTTCTGTAGTGGTTGAAAATAAGACAAAATAAGGACGCAAGTCGAAAATAAGGACATTTCTTAGAAATAAGGACAGTTGAGTTTTCTAAGACGTGGTACTTCAAAATAAGGACAAATCTTAGAAATAAGGACGGTATGGCAACCCTGCCTATAGGAGAGAAGATTATTTTCCATATGCAGCCCAGCCACTGTCGCTAAAGTGGTCGTTTATTCAAAATTGTAGCAATATATTCTCCATTCTATATTCTTAACACAGTTGTCCTTAAACAATCGATCATACACTTAGTCCAGGTTGCTTACCTCTATATGTACCCAATTAGAACTCAATTTTGAGACGTTAGCTGGGCTAGCATGTTAACTGACCATTGTGTTACCCCTTAGTCTGTTGAATATTTGGTTTATCTTGTAACCGCCATTTGTAATATTTGAGTGATGAAAAACTAATTGATAAGTTGGATTGTATACCAACATGCGCAATACCGGCAAACTCATTTTTCATCACCAAATTCTCCGGTATTGGTTAGTTTTATTGTTATTTTCTTCATTTCAAAGCACCACAAAATTGCGATACAATGAAGAGATAGGAAGATGTCGAATCGAATCGCAGTATCGTCTTTCAATCAGACACCCACCTTGTCTGTATGTCAGCGTCAATCCCAAATACTCAGCATGCGTTGTTGTCGATATGACGTCTGATATGCATCGGTGAAATCAAATGGCTGACTGGACGTGGTAAAAATCAGGTCCAAAGAAGTGTCTGACGATGGGAGAATGGTCTGGAATGAACGGTGAAAACTAATGTAAACAAGCTATACGGGATATTACGATACAGGAAAGGATAATTTCCGTGTCATTATTTTCCGACTTGATATGCATCGATGTACATGAAAATAATCCGGGCAGTGCTAAAGTAGTCTTATCAATTCCCTTAATTTAGTCAATGAAAATGAGGGCGTGGTAATACGCTATGCTGATTCTTAAAGATATCTATAACACTGACAAACACCAATGCCTGAAGGAATATCGATAACGACGGTTGGCTTTTCTCGATGGCTCCCAAATATAGGCTGACCAGTGAGAGATGAAGGATGATTTTAAATAACTGCTTTCAGTAGAACACTGCAAATTATGACATTATACGAAAAAATATAGTAAGGATTTGGGGTTTAATTTTTAAGGCAGTGGTGGTCACCCACGTTCGCGGACTCGTTAAAACCGTGGCGGGTGTTAGGCGAGTCTACGAGATTATCAACTAAACTGTATTAATGTGCTGATAAATCGGAAAGAGCAACTTTCTTCCGATTATCTTGGAATCCAGGGATTTTGAAGCTAACGGTTGTTGACTAAAACTAATCATGTTATCTATCTTGCTCTATAATTCCGTATACTTATACCATCAGTCGATTCTCATGTCATCAGACACAAGAACTTCGGTATACCTGTCGCGATTTGAGAATCAACCGATCGACGAGTCTGTTGCGTCACTATGCATACCACCACGAAAGCAGCAATGCAACAAATTATTCGCGGGTCAACGGGAATAATCATGGATCAGAAGGTCGATACCAGACGTGGGGTGATCGCGATTAGTAATCGCAATCGATTCCCTTGATGACAGCATTTTCAAGTTATCGTAATAGCGATCGATTATTTCATATCTAATCGAATTCGTCGTAAACGAATGGTTACTTTTTACTTGCACAAGGACTAAGACATAGACTGAACATTCGAGAACAAGAAATAGTGCGATTTTATATCAGGTTATATATAGCAGAAACGTTGGGTTTTCAACAGGGTTGTAACCAAGTCACAAGGCTCCGAGTCACAAGTCAATCTCAGTTTTATAGTTTTGACTCGAGTCAAGTCGAGTCAAGTCATTTTCAATTCACCACCGAGTCAAGTCCGAGTCCAAGTCACCGAGCAGAGGCTCGAGTCCGAGTCATGGTATTATGACTCGAGTCAAGTCCAAGTCATTATGTTGACTTCCCAGTTTACAGTTAAAGGCTTGTTAAATCCACGTTTTATAACTCCGTTTGGTGATATCGAATGGTTCGCATTTATAATATACTAATTTTCGTCATTTTTAGCAGTTTCTGGACGTGTTTTCAAGTACCAGTACCAATAGACGAAATCCCCATAGTGTGATTACTGTACTATTCCTCGAAATTATAATGAAACGTCGGTCTTGGCCGTCTGAGTCTCGAGTCATTTGACTTGGTTCGAGTCATGCACAATGACTCGAGTCCAAGTCGAGTCAATACTCAAATTGACTCGAGTCGAGTCGAGTCATTTTCGTATTTTGAGAAAATGACTCGAGTCAAGTCGAGTCATCTGAAAAACGTGACTCGAGTCATTACAACCCTGGTTTTCAAACTCCGCTGTTATCATTCACAAGTACTACCTTTGCGCTCGTCACTGCGTATCGAATTATCCATACTGACCATATAGGGAGTAAATAAAGATTTCAGCATGCAGTATGATTGAAAGTACCACCGCAATGCCCAGTGTCAGGTTATAAATAAACACTAGACCAGGCGTTCTCAGCTTCTCATGTATATCGGGCCGCGTGTGAACAGTAAAAGACGCTGCGGGCCGCAGAACATTATTACCATGTATCTGTGTGCGATTATTAAATTTGGGCTAATGTACACTGTACAAGTACAGTCGTATACGGGCATTTAGTACATTTTTATGCATTCTAAAGAAATACCAGACAGTGTTCGTAAGTTATCAGTTGTTGTTTTTTTCGTGATAATATGTATCTTCCAACAGCGCAAGTAAATCCCTTCATGGGGCGTACATAGCATGTAATGCCAAGTCGACAGATGCACCCCCTCCCCCAATCCTTCCACCAGAGAACGGAACACTCCGTTCCAATGCGTGAGCGAGCAAGTATAAAATCACGGTAACTTTGTCGTTACAGTGTGAACTGTCGTCTCGATAATTATTCGCACAAATCGGATTATCTAACAGATATTCCGATAATTCTGCCATCGGCAAACATTTGTTAGATAATCCGATTTGTGAGAATAATTATCGAGACGACAGATTTCGCGTCGTTGGGAGGGGCCGTTCACACTTTCATTTGTGTGCCTTAGAGTCGACTTTTATCAAAATACACCAACCAAAACTCTGTCAACAAAAGGAGTTCGTGTACCACCTAAAAATAATACATTGAACGATCACTCATTTGAAATTTCATGCTGGTTACGTCATATTTTGTGATACGATTGTTGATATACAATGTTCTTCCCAATTCTCTACTAGCTGCTGACGATTACCCCTGACGAGTGTCAGCCGAAAATATTCGGGTTCATTTCAATATGAATATACTATTCAATTGCATATTGAAGGTCTGTACCTCCAAGAAGCTCTTCAATTATACTGACAGTGGCGTAGGAAGGGGTTCGAACTCAAAACCCCTTCCATTTCAAACTTGAAAGCCTGCCCTTTTGAAATAGCGATTGTATATCCAATCGATTACTTCTTGGCTGATTCGAAATTCCGTGAATCGTATTATCAGTTATTAGGTAGTTGTGCGTTAGTTAGTTAGTTGCGAAGTTTTAAAGGTCGTTAGTTTTAGTTTTTGCTCTACTTCTAGTTACTCATTTTCAAAATCCAGTAGTGTGTGCATGTGCAAGTCTGACCATTCGCAAGTTCCGCAACAAATGAATTATAGGCAGGGTTGCCATACCGTCCTTATTTCTAAGATTTATCCTTACTTTGAAGGGCCACGTCTTATAAAACTCAACTGTCCTTATTTCTAAGAAATGTCCTTATTTTCTAATTGCGTCCTTCTTTTGTCTTATTTTCAACAACTACAGAACTTCGATCATCTCCCTCTGGTTTCTGTGTTGCATAATATTCTAAAATTATGCTTTTGCGTCGAGATTTTATGACATCATAAATGAAAGGAACTTCCGTGGCGTACGCACCGTAGGATTTGACTTCGTAGTGGTAACATAGCTAGGACAGTGAGTGGTATAGCAGTTTCGGATGTACCAATCTATCGCAGCGGACGTCATTTTAGCAGTAAACACCATTACCAGGTTTCTACTGTTAGTCTACAGCAGAATAAGCTGTGGGAAAGGCAGCTTTTATTGCGTACTGAATAAGGGCGCACTGCAGTCGACACTTGAGTTAAAAAGTAGTGAAGCCAGTGGTGGCTGTTGGGGTCGGCCAGGTGGGCGGTTGCCCAGGACCCCCTGGTCGACGCCCCCCTCTATGGTCAATCAGCTAATGCATTTGTTAGAAAAGATAATCATCCAGTCTCTGCATGTGGTAGAAGTAGGCTACTTAGTTTTGATGTAGTCAATCCTTGCACCCATGCAATAATAGTTATGACCTAGTCCAGCAGCGCCCGGCTCAAACCTTGACGTGGTGTGTGTGCTGGCTCATTACTATAATATCAAGTATGGAATACGATATGCCACGGCTCGTATTAATATCACGTATGTACAATAACGCTTTTAATACTAATCTAACTTTTCGACTGTCCTTATTTTTAGGTGAATGTCGATGACAACCCTGATTATAGGCAATAGGCTGTTCAGTGTTCATTGCTCAACTATACGATAAGCATTATTAATTATGGCACAAGTTTATGTTCACTCAATTTTTTTTTCTGATATGGCCCTACTTCCACCAATCTTCATTTCGCAATTCTTTACTCAACATATAAATCTTCCGCTGTAGCGAACCGTTGATACACCATGTTAGCGTGGGTTTTAGCTAAAATGATAAAATTGCCCAGGGCGAGAAATCGTCAGCTCTAAAGTACGGCAAATGATGTCACGTTTAAAATGAAAATTTTTTTGTTATACGAGTGCTTGACAATGCAGTCGTATTATTGTCTTCCAACATGTGATCAAGGGTCAAGCTCTAAAATGGACAATAAATGTAATCGTGAGTAATCGTGATCACTTTTCAACGTAGTCGTAATCACAATCGACTACTTACTTCGATATTTTGCTGTAATCATACTCGTAATCGCGTGATTCAGAAGTAATAGTAATCGCAATCGCTTACATTGACAAACTAATTACCCCATTACTGGTCGATACCTCGGTACGGTGGCTTGGTATATTTTCCATACCATTGCCCAATGGTTTTGGTCGTTATTTCTGGTATTCATGGAGTTTGTCGAATACTGATATGGTCATTTACACCAGGCCCATTTTCTTTAATTTTATTCCTCCGAAGCTTCCACGGCCCACTTCTATAGGTTTTTATAAGACACCGTTTCCATCGATGAGATGGCCAGGAGGAGTCTGGATAAACCTCAAACACTTAGGTAGCAATTTCCCATTGGTATTATGTGGCCCATTTGAAGTGTAGTTAGCTGCGTCTTGAGTCCGCCGAGTAATAAACCCAGTTGAATAGGTGAAAAATATAAACTATATCCAATGGCAGTGGCGGCTCGTGACAATATCGGGTGGTGGGGCAAGGGCTGCAAGCGACTTTTTATCAAGATGACGTC
>ATSW01007786.1:0-15506 GCA_000444245.1 Botryllus schlosseri | reverse complement strand
CTATTACGTATTACATATGTAGGACTGGAAATTATTTCATGCGAGTTATAACAGACCTAAAACTTTTTGCAAATGGGCCTTTGCTCAAAATAGTTGAAGGTCCAGATATCCCGTATATGCAATGTACCTCTCAAACTAAAAATTGAGATAATTAAGTCAATAAACAAATTTACAGAGCTAAAATTCCATGTCACAGTCAGTGTGCTAATATCCCTTTCAGGCATCTACCTTCGAGTCATCAACGTCATGCTCTAGATTTGGTACCAGGCGGGGTGGCTGGAGTTGAATACTACACTGCTTAGTGCCATATAACTTAATGTGCATGTGACACACGATAACAGTATGGATTACATACCGGTAAATACGCAACTCCCGTCCTGACGCTTATGAAAGAGTGTCTGTTACTGATGAGCAATCTAAAAGCAGCATAATTGGTAATACTATAGCTGGTGATCTGAGCGCCGGACGTTAGTCTAATTGGTCTTAATCGAAATCGGGATACGCACTGATTCCGAAAATACAAATTAAAATCTGGTCAGCAATGGAATCACCCCGAAACAACCCTCAAATCTGAATATCTGCATTGTTCCGAACAATCGCTCGACGAAATTGGCCATCGTTATGGTCATTACCTTGCGGCGCGCCCATTGATGAAACAACGTCGATTTTCCAACTTTTAGGGTTGTTTCGAGATGGTTCCATTGTCCTGCCATATTTTTTTAACTTGTATTTTCGGAATCAGTGCGGAATTATATATATACCTGATCTATCCGAAGCTTAGTAATCTATAATGATATCATGCACTTTTTTGTGTCCTTCCAGAATCAAAGGATTAGAAAATACAATCGATACTGTCGATGCGCGATCGCGCGCATTTCTGCTGCAATGACTACACCTGCGATTCGCGACAAAGCTCTTCTCGGGTAGTCAAACGTTTTAGCCGCCGACCCATGAGTTGCGCAGTCCGGCAATTGAGTGTGCGCTTCGCCTTGTCCAAGACGCAATTCTCTCATTGCGTCGCGTCGCGAGAGAAAGCGCGCACATCATGGTTGTGGTAGGAAGTCAGATGCCTATAATCGTAATCGCCCGCTGCTATTCTGGGAATGTAGATCTATTTCCTATAGGTTACAGGCAGAGTTGATCACCCCAGTCATCATTGATACACAATTACTAGTTGTAAATCCGTTAATTTCTACTTACACACAAGTAGAAATGGCGATTTGCGATAAGATAGCGTAATGGTGGAGCGCCCGGCTTCTTGATCGGTAGGTCGTTTGTTTGTTTGTTAGTCTGAGGTGTTCAATGCGTTTGTCGACCACTATGGTCATTGGTCATTTACACCAGACCAGTTTCTTCACTTTTATTCCGTAGCCGTCGACTTGTATCACGGCCCACTTGACGGCTTTCATAAGACATCGCTTACACGGATGAGATGACGAGGAGGAGCCTAGATAGACCGCCAACACTTAGATAGGGATTCTGGAGTCGATCTCGGTTGGACTCGAACCCGCGACCCATTGATGTTGCACTGTAAATTATACCATTACGCTACATCGCCACAGGCCACACCTGGGTCGCCCTGCGCTCTCTCGCGGTTCATACACTTCTAAGATATACCATCTCAGATCTCATTATGGTACATCGCCCTTATCTGTATATCACGTGATTTGTATCTTTCTTTTCGTTACCGCGTGACTTGCCACTTATAAGCCCGTGTATTTGAATCATATGTAGACTCATTCCGCCATATCCTACTGTATATTCCATCCATTCGACCAATATGTGTAACCGAGGCAATACTGACAGCATCATAACCATGTTCTTTTTAAATACACTTCCACAATATACAAATATTATAGATATAAATACTTCTACACATACAAAGGAAGAATCACTTAAAGTAATGAACTTGCTCGTGCTGCCATTCTAAAATCAAACTCGTGGTCCGAATTGAGTCATTTACGTTTCTTCTTCTGTGATGTTTAGCAAGTGAAACCTTTCAAAATACATGGGCCGCGAGGTCGGGCTATCGCGCCATCAATAAAATATATAAATACTGTGGTAAGAATAGAACTCATCGTTATCATGTTGAAGAGCTTCTTGGGGGTACAGAACTTCAATATACAGTTTGAATATACACATGAATAGTATATTCATGTTGAAATGAATCCAAATATTTTCGGCTGACACTCGTCAGGGGTAATCGTCAGCAACTAGTAGAAAATTGGAAAGAACATGGTATATCCACAATCGTATCACAAAAAATGACGTCACCAGCATGGATTGACTTCTCAAATAAGAGAGCGTTCAATAAACTATTTTGAGATGGTACACGAACTCCTTCTGTAGACAAAGCTTGGGCTGATGTATTTTGATTAAGGTCGACTCCAAGGCGCACATATGAAAGTGTGAGCGGTTCATTCCAATATGAATATACTATTCGATTGTATATTGAAGTTCTGTACCTCCAAGAAGCTCTTAAAATATAGTGTTTTGCACGATGCTCTAGAATGATTGAGTAATCGAATCAGAGTTGAGTCAAATTTAGCCAAATTTACTGTGCACCGTTGCGCACTCCGCAAATCTGTCTTTGTTGGGTAACTGGTGGCAAGGTTTGTTGCTTGGTTTCGAAATGACGTTTCAAGTTGTAATTATTGAGCGAATCTGGACAGATAAACGCACAGCGATGGCTTACCCTAATTCTCACTGAATGCAAACTCTCCCTCCCATTCTGTTCTATTTCCCTATTCAGACTTTAATGCCATTTTCTTGGCCAAACATATTGCTAGCCTTTACAGTACAAATGGAAGAGGTATTCAGCATACTTCGTCTGGAAATGGTCATGACCTGCGCTACCGTTATGAATTATCAAGTTCATTGTTGAACACAATAATTTATCACTGATTGATGACTTGACCACGCACAATTGTCGCGGGTAACTTTATGTGAGTGAACTCAATTAGAGAGTTCAATTACGAAGTTCTAACCATGTAGTACGACCCACCCCTAAATTTTACAAGTGTTACAAACCATATTGAAAACAACAACATGGACTCTCTAAGAACCTGATATGTATGAATCATTCGAACACTACATACATCCCATACTGTATAATTGAAATGTAGATAAAACATTGGAAGTGTTGCTCTTGTGTATGAGTCAGCAACCAATACAGAGATGCATCTTAATAATTTTATTACACACTCTACTGATTACAAGCACACACTACTAATAGACATTGGTCATAAACGAAGTTTAGGAAGTTGTCAAATACCATATGTCTAGTCTACATGCACTTAGTCAAGTATTCAAGGATTAGGACTTGCCGTCCTTATTTATTTGTTCGACCCAAACAGCTAAGCTACACTACAGATATTCTTAATGTGTCAAGTGGGAAGGAGCGTTTGGTTATATTTACATCAATTTTACAACCAGACGATATATTTTCTGTCACAATATCATGGTATAATTCCAAAAATTGCATCAATTTGTGACTGCATCGCGATGATACATATTGCTTCTTTCTTCCTCTATGCAACTGAATTGTATTTTGCAAATAATGTTCAAATCTATCTATGTCTGGGGTGGCCGACCTTTTCGGCCAAAGGGCCACATGAGATTTACGAACCATTGCGCGGGCAACTTGAATGTTGATAACCTTTTTTTAGCCGCCCGATAGGAACGAACCGAATTCGGTAACACTGAAAACAAGACTTATATGGCTATGCTTTAAAATTGGTAACAATTATGTCATGGAAATTCAGTGTGGAACGGGACAGTGTGCAGTCATGCCCTGGTCGCGCGAAGCACGAAATTCTTTCAAAGGTAATGAATGAATTCGATCAATAAATATATTACTTGCATATATTGGGGGTTGCCTCTGTATAGCAATGGGCTCATTTGGCAAGGACAGGAATATTTGGCGTTTTAGACATAGCAATATCGACTGTTTCGGTGAACATGCCTCTGTCATTTTGCGCAAATGTTTCATCGACGACGATCTCGCTTCGATAGTACAAGCAAAGTCCCACGACACGTTATCTCCTAATTGCGAGTATAGTTGGACTCAATTCTGTAAATTAAGCGTATTTATAATTTCTAAGAGGGTTTCCAATACTACATGCAAGAAATATGACAATAAATCATGAGACGTGCTGAGAAAAATTTCAAGTCAAATAAATCTGCCACGGAATATTCTACTTTATGGTCATATAAAAAGATCTGTGGTGAATGTGGCTGGCCCCTGGTTACACCAATGCGCCGAAACTGATGTTTTAGTCATCATCAAATTTCGATGTCAGGCTAATCAAATTTTTGTTGGCCTTGCAATTCTACCTGATGTTATATATAATTTCGAGAATTACCTCGCAGGCCACACAATGCCTTCTCGCGAGCCTCATTTTGCCTGCGGGGCACAGTCTGGCCGCCTCTAATCTGTATTGTTACTAATAACAGCGATTGATAGTACATAAAAATCCGAATAGATTTATTATTAGTAATTTAAAAGATCTCTTTGAACGCAATGTTTTACATGATAAAGAAGTAGGAGTCGGAGTCGGAGTCGAGGTCATTTTCACTAACTCCGACTCCGACTTCAGTCAGTATTTTTCACGCGACTCCGACTCCGACTCCAGCCACCACGGTTTTCACGACTCCGACTCCGACTCCATCAAGCGAAAATTAGCCAAACTCCGACTCCGACTCCACAGCCCTGGTTTTCACGAAAGTGAAAATTATTTACGTTGCAGGTAGCATTGCACCGCATTGTCGCTCATATCACATATTTCATCGCAGTAAATATGGCATATCATAACGTTTAAAACTACCGTTTCGCAATCTAGCATTTACCCATCATCAGGGCATGGTATGGTATGGTATGGTATGGAAGTATGGTAGGGTATGGATCCATATTTTGGTATGGAATATGGAACAATGCAAGTATGGTATGGAATGGAAGATTTTTATCTATGGAATGGAATGACATTTCCATACTTCCATACTTTGGTGTTTTATACATTTTATTATCATCTGTGCAAGCTTTATGAAGCGTACGTTGTTCGCTGTTCACGGAATACGATCGCTTTTGTCATGTGTGAACGTGAACTATTGAACGCTTAGTAGGATCAAATACACGCTTGTGCTACGGTTTTAGGAGCACTTGGAATGGCATGATTTTGTGATGTAATAATGACAACAGTAATGTTGATCCGATATTCTGTTGAGTCTAGACACGACGTCTCCGAGCATATAGTCTATCATGTGACGCAATAATTTGTAATGTTGGCAACTCCAACTACCTCATTCCTTGAGTGACGAGAACTTACCAGCAATCATGATGCAACGTACTTAATGCTCAATGTGATTGATAATTACATTTCTTCTGAAACATTATCCGCACATTTATACTATTTACATACCGAGATGTCTTATTGGTCATATTTCAAACGCTCTCGCATCAGGATTATAGATCAGAGAATGGGGTAGATTTAGTTTGAAATTCTCGCCACTAACCCCAACCAAATACTGTACTAATAATCACGCAGGTCGCTGCAGTATTGATCGCCTGCAGCTGGGATATTTTATGGGTGCGCCTAAAGTAATGACTTCAAACTTGCATGTGCCTCATGCCAATGTACCGGAAATGCAATGATATTCTTATGGAGCAGGGGCGTGCAACTTCTCTAGTCGGTGGGCCGGATATAGGAAAATTAAGTACTTGGCGGGCCGGATTGCTGAATGGATAAATTATTCGCCCTTATATACAAGTAATAAATCGTATTTATTGAATGTCTTTTATCGACAGCAATGTCACTTCAAAGCCATTTCTCGCCGATAATGAAAATACAATGTGGATTTGAGAACAGCATTGTCATACAGGCGCCGCCATGTCTGCTTCTCGCTGATCAACTAACTCACAGTGCAATCCTTAATTAAGATTTCAAAGCGTTTGATAAGCCCCTTTACCCAAAATTGACCAAGATATCAATTCATTAGGGTTGAGTAACTCGTAAATGCCGATAATGCAAGTCTTCTCGCTTCGAAGAACTTATCCGCAAGCTCCATTCTCGCACGCTGCGCAGTGCGCAGACCTATATAATAACATGCGGTCACTAAAATTTGGCGTTCAGGCAAGTAGTGGGGAATCTCGGCAGACTGGGGCCGCGGGCCACATTATCATGTAAGACGGGAAACTGTCCGCGGGCCAGACAAAATGTCGTTGCGGGCCGTGTGTTGCCAGTCCCTTTTATTGACGGTCCTAGATAAAAAAATCTCCTGAATATCTCAATTTGCTCGCGGAGGATGTAGACAAGTGGTTCTCAACCTTTTGTCTTCGCGGATCCCTTTTGGACCGTCACGGACATCGCGGACCCCCTCTAATTTTCGCTCAAAATTGGCTCAATTATCGTGCAACCGTCAACTGTCTTGTGCAAATAATAAATGTAGACTAGTGATAAACAGCCACAAAATGACTTTTGTTGAAAATAACAGCACACTATATGTAGAAATTGGGTTTATTTTTATTAGTTCGAAGGGAATTTTCCAGCTGTATTTATTGTCTTGAAAATCCGCGTCTTCGACTTGATATGAATGAGTGCCGAAAATCCATTTCCAGAACGATGTATTGGTGGCGAATGTAATAGTAACGCGTAACGCTTCCGATGGTAGAATTTGGTGTGAGTTTTTAATGAACATTTCACGTCCAGCCTACAGTCATTTCTATCTAGCATCTCATATTGAAGTTATTTAGTGGTATATCAGAGGAGAAAATGTATTTCGTGGCGAAGTTTCAATTCCTTCATTGAGACAGATGCGGAAAACAAATTCAGGAATTTCTATTTCAAACGACTGTTTACTAATTTGCTGAGACTGACAACTCCAAATCCGAAATGTTTGCCTGCTTGACCTTGCTATCTCCGACATTTCATTTTTTCACAAGGCCCAACAAAACATCTCTAAACAGCAATATGTTTGCATCAGCAGGCTATTGGCAATTTGACAATTAAAATGAGTTTGCACAGTCGGATATTTCATCTCAGACGACCATTTCAATGATGTGATTCCAAAAGTTTTAGTTATTATGAAGCGAAAAAGGCTCATGCTTTTCTTGATTAAAAAATAAAAATTAGGTTGTCAATCATTTTACAAATTTATAGGCTTCGCGGACCCCCTGAAAATGCTTCACGGATCCCCAGGGGTCCGCTGACCCTTGGTTGATAACCACTGCTGTAGACAGAGTAAAGGTACACGGCACCTTACCAATGTGAACTAAACCTCACCAAAACAGACTCTGTGAAACTATTACCAGGAGTAAGATTCGCATCATGGCTAGTTTAAGCATTAATGACATCCGAAATATCAATAATATAGGTGCTTGAAAAGGTACTATACTTATGATATTGAAGTATTTGAAAGTATGGAATATGTATCAAGTATGGTATGGAACAATGTTGGTATGGTATGGAAAATTGCAAGTATGGTATGGAGAGAGTAAGGCAAGTATGGAGTATGGAAAATTCTCGTTCCATACCATACCATACCATGCTCATCGTAATCTAGCAGCCCATGGCGTTTCCTAATCTGTAAAAGTGGGCTCTGACTTTTTGAGAGTTAGATATGTTTTAGCAGACCACTGTCTCGAAAAAAAACATGAAATACGTTTCCCGCTTTTCTGATGTAGTATTGGTATTCTCGTTCAATTGGCAGTATCATTAGATAGAGTTCTTATTAGTTTCAGTTCTTTTGTCTGTAGAACAGACATGTTTAAGTTTAAAAGCAAATGTAGCATCGCCGTCTATTTTCCAAAAATACAATTACACTATATGGCATCTCAGTACGTTTCGCCATATTTTTTTATCATCTTATACGAATCGCGAAAAGTATCCAAACAACTTCTCCGTATTGCTTTTCGACGAAACTAAAGGCCGCAATATGCGCGAGGGAACATGCCATGACATTTTCTAAAACGGGACGTTCGAGTAAACAAAAGATTAGTATCTCATTTCCATAGCAAAATGATCATTTGCATCTCATGATGCGGTCGAATGCTCATGATGCTGTCGGAAATTTACACCTTATGGGATGCATCAATGTGCATTGTGCATGAAGCTGTCTGCACCTTCTGCATTGCTCAATTTGCAGATTTTGAAAGTCCATGCGAACGTATTATTGCCGTTTTCAAAACTAGTTACTTGCTTGAGTAGATTTAAAGCCAGCAAATCCTACTTCTACTTCAAGTAATTTTAGGATGCCTATCGAAGAAGTACTTTTACTCGTACGTGAGTAGATTTTTGCGTCGCTACTTCTACTTCTACTCGAGTAGCTTTCTTGACTATACTCTAACCGCATCTGGTAATTTCTCGGTTTCGATCAACGCATAGGTGCGGAATTGCCATGCTCAGCAGCGTTACGACATACATTGCTTCCTAAATCGCACAATACACCAACTACTCAGGCAGTTACACGCATATTTGAATTCTGGATATGCCGTACCTTAAATAATTCCTAGGCCTGCACGGCATAACTTACCAAGCGTACCCGGGTTTAGATTAGAGATCATGGTCAACGCAGCGAAAGTGTTAACGTTCATAGTGTAGGAGCTAGAATTATCCACAGCATAAAGTTATTATCCTCGGACAGTCAAAATTTAGCTTCAAAATCCGTCAATTTCAGGGTTCACCTGGTAATTTACAAAGATTCTACTTTGGACCCGAGTGTTGCTTGTTCATGTTCATGTTGATGTCGTATTGAGATCAGGATAAGCCGTGAGGTATGTGAATAGTATATTTTGTTCTTTAACTAGGATATAACTGTCAGACTGGAAGAACTAGATAATTCTAGTAGCTTAAGTAGAATAATTAAGTTTTCAGTTCAATTTATTCTTAAAAATATCAATTTCAATAATTATAGCGGAATGCCGGTAATGCAATCGGAATTCAATCTAATCCTAATTTTAATCTAAGATATGGTTGTGCAAAAGTTGCTGCATGAGTAGCAGTGCGGTGCAGGGACCGTAGGCGGATTGGATATCCGGCCGTTTTTTTTTCAATTTTGGTCGGACCGGATCGGAGTACTTTTTTGATACGGCTAGAATCTTTATGGATAAGCACGACTTTTTAACTAAATAACTACCAACCAACCACACGCTAACCACTAGGGATGGTGTGAACGTGAGGTTCGCGTTAGCGTTCTGTGAGTGAACCTCAGAAATTTAGAGATTCACGTTCACAAACGAACCTTCGTAGGTTCTGCACTGTGAACCTTTTTCATATACAACAATTTTCACTTCATTATAACATCTTCGGTTCAAATTTATTGCATTTCAACTGCTGGCCACTCTATGCATGGCGCTGGCAGTATAAAAAAACAACACTAAACGACATTGACGAGTATGCACCTTGACAATCAAAAATTTCACTTGCTTTGTTACAAAAGCTTGCTCAAAATATCCAGCTTTCCGTTTGTAAATATTTAGTGACTCTTTGCTGTCAGATTGACCCGCAGTCTCGCAACATCAAGAGCGAAATGACATTACACTACATGTAGTCAGCGAATGATGCTTATTCAACCAATCAATGAGATTGATATCGTTTTCTCAAGTAAAAAAATCAAGCAGGCGTGCGGGGTCAATCTTAAATTCATATGTTTACTGTATCATAAAAACCAAATCAGTGCGATTGGGGTGTTGGCTACTGCTGTATAACTTGTTAATGGGGTAATATCGGTAGCAAGTGTAGAAACACGTTTAACATTCTGCTCAATATCAATGTGGCAATACCCAGACGCCGAATATATTGTCCAGTCTGGCCTAGACCAGTAAAGCGTAAGCTTATATTCCCTGGCAAGTCCTCGTCGAAATTGTGTGCGGTAATCGTTCATGAGTATCGCATTAGTATATTTCGGCAGATTATCTGAATAGATATGCCGACTGATCTCGCTATATCACAGTTTGTGTAGGTGTAACACATGTCCCATGGGATTATAAGAAAAGATAGTGATCCCCTGATCTCTTTGAAACCAAAATCATATGTACATTGTACAGTGTACAGTACACGCCACGGACTTCACGAATACTACATATTTTACTACAGGCGATCAAGGAAGCAATTTGTAAGGGCCGGCCAATTTATGTTGTTTTCAGTATAAACAATGGCCGCAAGTACCTTAGATAGAGAGTGTCATTAAAGTGGATGTTGTTTTGTCTTTACGATTCAACACTCCGTCAATGCTTTCTGTTCTATCAACAAAAAGTCTAATTTGATTCTTGACTTGAACACGAATCCTGTTATGTTATGAACATTTCATTTTGTGAGCATCATGTATGTACATAGTTTTTTGGCAAGACATTCAAATTTTGTTCATGTCTGTTTTATGATTTGTTTCCAATGACCATATTGTTGCAGGAGAGCTAACCACCAGCCGCCGGCATTGCGTAATGCGTAGGCATCGCGTAATCACTATTCCAAGCCGTGTTCACTCAGCCGTGATTACTCGGCATCGCATCGCGATATCAGGCCTACCGAAATTCTGAAAACTGAGGTCATAATTTCACACACTATTATGAGACGAATAACGGTAAAGAGATCATTGTATGCTTTTTTGAGAAGAAAAGATCACTATCTTTTCAGGTAGCAACATGTTTGATGACGCAGAACAGTTTATCAGGGTTCATCCGCAGTTATAACAACAGAATTACTGAGGAAAACTGAATATTTTCGCCTTCAACAGCCCCTATCCCTATGATACATCTTGCGAATAGCTGCTTTGATGGCGTAATACTCTAGACTCTAGAGTCTAGAGGGCGATCTCCTTGTTTCTATGATACCTGAGACGCCACGATTGAACTATAGATAACTAGGTTAGTTATCTACAATTGAACACGCAGAGGTTCAAATTCAGTGGAAGTTTGGAGATTTTAAAGGGGTTAAAACGTCAATATTTACTTCAGCAATGTGACATTATGTGGCCCGAGTCGTCGCTGAGTATCGTGTACGTACATTAATATAGGCTATCACTCAATTGAAATATAGGGTTGGAATTAGGAATATGACGTCATCAGGTTCACGTTCGCGTTCACACAGAACCTTTCAAAAACGTTCGCGTTAACATAAACCTGAACGTTTCAGAGGTTCACACCATCCCTTCTAACCACCAAGCCGGTACGAAAATAAACGAGCCATATTCATAAATTCACGGAACCACCGTACCGTGTAGGGCCGGATCTCCGGCCGGACTTTTTCATTTTTAGCCGGAGCCGGATCAGAGAATTGAAAAACCGGATCGGAGTCGGACCAGAGAATTTGTCGATCCGCTCCGCACCAATGAGTAGTGCGAAGCGATCCTCCAGTCAACCAACTGGGAAGCGATCACGCGGCGTATTATGCGCATTCGATGTCAAAATGATGCTTCAAAAGAAACAATTTTCGCACTTCAGCTGCAGACGCATTAACCCTTTTGTTGCCGTTTATTAACCCTCTCGCTACTGCAGCTTACAACCGCTAGTAACCCTGCCGCTACCTGAATCATTGTTGCTAACTGGCAGATATATTAACCTTATGTGGCAAGACTTCACAATTCGACAATATGTTTTCATTGTCATGTTAGTTATAATAAAATCCAGCACGAGCATACATTCAAAATACCGGTCAAATACAAACAGACAGTCATATGAAATGCATAAAACGACATATTGATTTCAGTCGAGATACAGAGAGATCTTCTTTCCGGGAAAAGTTTGATACAACTATTCCTGCTTTTGAATTGAAATACAGACAAGATCTGGTTTATCAAACAAGTCTGTGCATTGGCGGGAAGAATAGGATCAAGGCAACGCGGAGCTACCATCAGCACCCAGTTCACTGTGTGGCACGCTAACTTCATTCAGGGCCCATATCCCAAGTAAAGGCTTGGCCTGGTCTCTGATATCTGGGTAATTCCACTGGCCTCATATTCGTGCGATGTACTGTCAGCCAGATNNCATTAGTAGTGATAGTCGGCTGATCATGAACATTGTCGCNGCAGGCTGAACCAATGNTTAGAGCACGATATTTTATNAANTGTTGCCTTCGCCAACGCTGCANTCTTTTCAATTCACCATCAGACTTCTACCCACGGATATTTGGGCATATCGCAATCACTTCATGGCTTCAGTCTCCAGTTGTAAAATAAAGGCTAACTATAGCAACAAAATAACTCGTAGGTTANCTGAAATGAGTATCACAAATGTTAATCAGAAATTATNACAAGATATAATANNTNGCTNAACAGTTGAAATNNCAACCGTTNTANCTAACATCAACGATTGTAAATTCNGTCACAGATATTGCAGACAGAGACAATAGATGGTTTGAGCATATCCCGTGTTTCGTTAATATACATAAGCCTGCATTGATGAATGCCCTAACAAATGATGTCAAGGCCATAACTATAACACGTCAAGATTCGGCGAGGGGTAACGACACACTTCCGCGGTTTAGCATTAAAATATCACCGGACCGGTAGTACGTATTACGTTCAGAGCACTTGACAATTATCACGCTGTTCACTGCCACCAACCTGACATTTCAGGCCACGGAAAAGTCAAAGTCAGCATTTATATCAAGTCCTATTTTACAAGCCTAACGCAAACAAGCAATTACAGTGTAATATGACTGATCTGCTGTTCGAAACACCATTTGACTACCAATACACATCTAAGCAAGCATGTAAAAAAATTCAATAATAACCCGAACTAGTTCTTGCTCAACTTATCTCAACGAAGAACTTCATTCATATTCCCTTCCATCGCTATAATCTCGGAAATACAATTCGCCGGCACGAACGATAATTCAAACTTCAAGCGTGCAACGGTAAACAACGTCCGATGACTTAGGACTAGGGCAAGTTTTTGCAACTTTTTTTACAGCTTCCGACAGCTTCCTAAATACTCGTAAGATATGTATAATGCTGTTTCAAGCTGTTTGAAGGAATCTCATAGTGCAACTTTTTGCAACTTTTGTCCATTTTTTTCATGCAACTTTTTGCAACATTTTGCAACTTTTTCGATTTTTCATGAAAGTATTTTTGATTTTGGTGAAAAACAAGGCCAAATTCGACTGAAAGACCGTAAATCAGCTCTGAAGTAATGCTCTTACGGGTATTTCGGGAGCTGAGCCGTAAAGTTGACCTTTTTTTCGTCAATCTAAAGAGAATGCAGATGGAAAACTGTATTTCGAGAGTGGAACTGGAAAGTTTACCTTTTTTTAGTCAACCGAGCAAAATGTGGTCTTTTAGTGCAACTTTTGTCAAAAATAAATGCAACTTTCCACGGATTCAACTGCAACAAAAACTTGCCCTACTTATGACATCACAATCACGCCACGCTCAAGTGCTCACGAGCCTGGCAAAGTTAGGCAAAAGAGATGTCACGGTGAAGCCGCGTGATAATCATGCGCAATTTGATTGGTTAATAACGCTGACACCAATCTGCCCGTCCGACCGATGAAAAGGTGAACAATCGATTTTTTGAATTCGAGAGCGATCAGTTTTTGTACATCAAAGGTGCCGCCTCACTGTAGTGTCAAAACGGTTGCGTTCACTTCTCTCGTGCATTGTCTTCGCCTGGTTCGGCATCGAATATACACATTACACATACACACTTTTGTTGACTGGGCCAGGCTTCTGATAACATGTAGTAGTCTCAATCCAAATCCACAATAAAATCTCCAACAAGAATACGTATATAGTCTGCTCGTATTGTGTCCGTGCTAGGCGCTGTACATGTCAAATTAATTCGGTAATGTATCTATATACTTTCAATTAAATAAAAGGGCAAAAGAACATCAAGATAATCAGTTTTGGGCCCTTGTTAAGCACCTCCAGCGTAGATGGTCGTGGGCGTCTTCGAGCGATAGCCCGTGTTGCGCTAGCTCGGTCTCTATTGTCGAGCGCCATGTGATTCTATTCCGGTAATAGCTGTTTCTGCAATGCTCTGATTGTCGATTTCCCGGCACAGAATGATATCTAATCTTGAGATAGCTAGACTAAAAATTGTTGCAATTCAACTGTCCAATGTTAAATACTGAACAGATGTATTATCCAAAGTGGCGAGTACAGAGCAGAATTTACAATTAATTAATCGTCATCGCAAATATACGGCTCAAATGTCCGACAGGCACTTTATTTACGTAAGAGAGGTGAAAAAAAGAAGAAAAGATTACTAATGATTAAATTACCACGATTGAATTGCGTAAGGGATATAATGAATTGACATTCAACACTCCTCCCTTTGGCTGATCTCAGCCAACAAAGTATTTCTCCAACAACTGGAGTTTTTGGATTGGTCTCGTGACCAATTCACGCGCTGTTTTCATCTTCAACTTTGTGACGAGACCGTCTCTACTCCTGTCACCTGTACGCTTCAACTATTTTAACTTCATACCAATTCGAGCGTGAATAACCCTCTCGGTAGTAAGGCAGACGTCTCCGATTTCTGGAACGGAATGCTCTGTAGTCCATTTACTTCTGCGCAGTAGAGTTGGCAAATTTCCCTTGGTGAAAGGAGTGTTTCAGCAAGGCAATAGCGAGATGTGCGGGCGTAATTGCGAGTTAGTTAGTTGCAAGGATCGGATCTCAGATAAGGTAACGGACGTTGAATCATGGCACATTCTGCATCTGCTAACACAGTGTACAACTCAGAGAAAGTCAATTTGGCCTTAGCGAGAAGTGTTCGTAGAGGCACCATCGACCTATTCAACCGTTCGTAGAATTCAGTACAACGATGAGGTGCTCGCTCTGTGATATATTTCCAAACGATCTCGTTATCGTGAGAAACTTTTGTAGGCTTCACCTCCAACTTTTTTCCGGGGCGTGACGCGCGCTGATGTCGTAAGCAGCTTTTAAGCTTTCTTGAATGTTAACTGATTGTCGCAAGTGACTTCATTGCACCAACCTCGCCTATTCATCATTCGTTGTAGCGCCGCCAAGAATTTATCCATCGCCATGTCTGTCGTGAGTTCGAGGGGTGAATCATCCTGGTATGAGGGCTCGTAAACAGACAAATGTGGACACATAAACAGACAAGTGTAAGCCTTTATCATATGGTCGCCACAGGACTTCACGTAAATAGGCCCTGTTAAATCTAAACCAACCTGTAAAAAAGGGGAGGAATGGAGACGCGATCAGGAGGGAGAACACTTATTAGTGAATAGTCATTTATGTTTATTTATAGAAGTTAGACTTTTAGTCGCATTGCTTGTTTGCATCGTCTATTCTATATATGAAGAGTTTCTTGGAGGTACAGAACTTCAATATACAATTAAATAGTATATTCATATTGAAATGAACCCGAATATTTTCGGCTGACACTCGTCAGGGGTAATCGTCAGCAACTAGTAGAGAATTGGAAAGAACATTGTATATCAACAATCGTATCACAAAATATGACGTCACCAGCATGAAAGAGAGAGCGTTCAATGTACTATTTTTAGGTGGTACACGAACTCCTTTTGTTGACAGAGTTTTGGTTGGTG
>ATSW01007785.1:0-11744 GCA_000444245.1 Botryllus schlosseri | reverse complement strand
ATACAATATACATTATTGTGGGGGATGTAAGGAGTGATGCTGAATGCATGATATAGATGTATTAGTATTCTAGAATGTTGTCGATACAGAATACTAGCTATTGCATCGTTAGAGTCATGCACTTACTTTTACTGACATGGCCAAATTCCTGATACTATTTCCATCAACTACACCGCTTGCTTTTTGCAATCAATATAATCAGACATTAATTGGCGATGATAATGGGTTCTGAGATATATTGACCAAACTGTCGAGATAGTGGCTTATATTGTTAGCAGAGTGCACTTCAATAAAATAATTATTTTTACAAGCAGCTTTTGATAATAGTAGATCTTTCTTTTGAAAAATATTCCACTAAGGTTCTGATTGCCTGTCTTTATGCTATTTACCATCATCGATATTCTTGAATACTTGTGATCGATAGCCTTCATCAGTTATGTCATATTTGACGCCCACATTCCAATTAAGCCAAGGAAAAATTCAGGATGTAAAAAAGTGGTTTTCAGATTTTCACTGTTCGGAAATATACGTATTACATATTTCTTATCTGAATATCGGCTAATACTGAAGTAAATATCAGTTATCAACATATGGTGTGTGAGAGACATACCTGAGGATATGTCCTGCTTTAGAACAAATTTTTCCAAGGATTTGCCAAGGTTTCTCAGATTGTCAGACTTCAAACCTGAGTCAGAGAACCCCTCAAACATATTGGTTGCCTTTTCTACATTGTCAATAAATACATCTGTAGTCGATGTTTGAACCTGAGGTAGAATCATAATAAAATAATCAAAAATAAGGACGGCTAACACTCACAGGAATCTTACCTGTCCTGATAAATTAGCAACTGCAGCCAAAATGTCAGAGAATGTAGCTGCTTCACTCTCACTCAGAGTCTGGTTTGCAAGCAGATTCAAACGGAGAAGGGTGTCGTCTCTTGTATCAGATGACACGTTCTGTACAAATTCAGTCAGATTTTTCAACAACGAATCACACTTCTGTTAGTTACATAATTACCCCATACCTGCAACGAAGACAGTGTCTCTACTACTGTCAATGAACAATTCTGAGTCAAGATATTGCCCCAATTTCCAAAGCGATCGCAATAACGAATAGCTTGTGGTGACGGAGGATTACTGCTCCCTGTGAAATAAGTGATATTATGGTGATATCAGTGTGTATAGTATTTTGTGCTCATGATTTTTCATTGAATGACAGGTTTATTAATTGCTGCAGATGATACCACACAAGTACAAGGAGAAGTGTTAAGTTGCTACTGATAACTGCTGATACCTGATACAAATATAGTTTTTGTGTAGTAGTGTACTAAACCAAATCAAGGACTGTGCTCAACCCAATGGTATGAACGGAGTTATGCAACCACTGTCACATTAAAATAATCCTTTGCCTAATGCCTATCTTTGATTTTGAAATTTGTCCGCTGTGACGTGGTTTGCGTAGGAAAAGCCGTGATATATGCGACTGCATTGTTAACGATTTCTTTCCTTGCCCCACTTTTCAACTGCCTGCACCCATCTACCCATCAAATTGAGTTTCGTGTGTCATATTGTAGTAATAGCTGAGCAATATCAATAGAGACAGCAACGGAATTCAAAATATAAATAATCAAGTCATAACAAGCTTCGTTATACCTGCTCCACTGCATTGTTCTTCTGAAAATGCCAGCTCTCTTCCTCCAGTAAGTGGAAAAGCGAAACCCTCCTCCTCTGATCTTGAACAGTTTACATCTTAGAAACAACATTCTCATGAAAATAAATGCCATTTATCATCAATAAATAGAACTCCTACTTGATGGTGTTTCCGTTGTTGAGGTTGAAATGAGTGATTCAGTCGTCATTGTGGTCGGTACTGAAGACTGAGTGGACACTGAACTGTTAGTTGATGGTAGTGTTGAACTTCTAGTCTCATTTGGATCTGTTCCGGTCATCATGGTCACTGTAGACTGAAATTGCGAATTCACTGTCGTCTCAAGAAAACTGGTCTGATTTGTGGCTACCGAAGTGACAGAAGGGACGGGCACACTCATGCTGCTCTTCATAACAGTGATAGATGTCATTGATGATGGAGAAGTGGTGTTCAGGTCTGGTTCTGATGTGGCACTAGTTGATGCCAATAATGGTGTTGTGGATAACAGTTGCACAGTTGAGGGTGGTGAGCCTGTAGATATGTCAGCCTCTGTACTCGCATATTGCGAATGCATGTCAGTCGTTACTGTTGACTGTGTGTTAGACACGAGAGACTGATTGGTGTGCGAGTCAGGGTAAATGGATGTGTCCTGCATTGTTGATAAGAATAGTGGAGATGTTTGCTGTGTGCTTGAATCCGATACAGAAGACGTATTAGATTGAGATGTACTTTCTGTGATGGAGGCTTCAGTGTTGGATAAGGTTATTGGAGATTCAGATGTTATGCTAGGAGAAATATTGTTGGCTGTTGAGGAAGTAGATAAGCGCTGTGCTGATGACTGCTGTGACTGTTGCGGTGTTGATGTGGATGGTACTGTTCCATTAGTGATTTCAATACCCACGGTCGAACTGACTTTTGGGGTAATTTGAGGATTGCCAGTCTCAGGGGTCAATTCAGTGGCTGGTTGAATGGAAGATTCAGTTGTTGGCTCATCCATGGATGCTGTGGATAATATTGTAATTCCAGTTGATCCCATGGTGGAATAAACTTCGGTAGGTGATTTGGTTGCCTGACTCGTATCGTCGCTTTTAGAACTTGCAATAGCTGTTGAGCTTCCTGTATCCGGCACAGTTTGAGGTGCGCTTGATGAAGATTCAGTCACCATAGATTTTGTAGATGATTCCACCGATGATATCGTTGATGCAGAAGCACCGTGAGAAGTCTGAAGTGCATCTGTCACTTTTTCTGTGCTGTTGTCAGAAATAAATGATGCAGTAGATATTGAAGTAGCTTCACTAGTTCTCTTTGCATCTTCCGTTGAGACAGTTAAAGGGACTGATTGAGAAGCACTTGGCATAGGACTACTAGATAATGTAGACTCGTGATCTGTCATCATTGCTTTGGTGGAGAAATCAATTACAGTTTGAGTCGATAATATTGCAGTTGGTGTTGAAACGGTATAGGTGACTTCAGCAGTTGTTTCAGTTGATCCGCTTGAATAATCACTTCCAGAATTCGTCTCAGATGATGACGAAGTGGGAAAAGACTTGGTAGACATAGACTCTGACGATGGTGTGGATACGGTAATAGTTGTGACCGGTTCGCTTTGCACATTTACAGACGATTTCGGGATTTCTGTTGACAGTGTGGAACTAAATTCGTCAGCGGATGTTTGAGTAAAGAGAGTAGACCCATCGGTTGCCGAGATTGGAATAGTCATGGAGGAGCTATCAGTTACAGGCTCAGTTCTAGGTATTTCAGATGTCTCAGACACTGTTGATTCAGGAGACGTTTGTGAAACAACTGTCAACTGCCTCAAACTTGAATCTGTAGTTGCCAATTTTGCAGGGTTGGTGACATTTGTTGTCAGGGTCACTTGATTAGTGGCTGGCATTTCAGTTCGGGTATCATCCGTAGCACCTGCCGTCGTTGCCGTACTAGTTCGGTCATAATTTGCTGAATTATCACTCACTGGCTCAGTGATAGATTTTGTAGAGGATTCTACAAGTAAAGTTGTTACTGTTGATGTGTATGTTTGATCAGTTGTTTCAGCACCTGTTGTTGTGTCTATTGTATTGTTCACTGCTTGTAGAGTCGACATCAATGAAGTTGCTTCTGTGGCGTCCTTTGTGGAGATAAATGATGCAGGTGACTGAGAAATGCTTGTATGATACACAGTGCTAGTAGATGGTAATGTGGTTTCCGAGGAGCCTGTTGAGATCAATTGTGTGGAATATTCAGTACTTGAATGTGTCAATATATTTGTATCTGATTTTGTTGTTTCTGTAGGTGCGGTAGAAGCTCCTGTTAAGAGCAGACGACTAGTGCTATCACGTTCAGTGATTCCGACAACTAGTGAAGGGTTATCAGTCATAGGCTCACTAGCTAGTTTCGGAGATGATTCAGAAGGTAATGCAGATACCGTAAAAGCTTCAGCAGATGTTTGTAAGTCAGCTGTCATGTGTATTGTAGTATCACTTCTTCTTGAAGTTTCATCTATTGTGCTGGATGTGATTAGTGCAGTGGCATCCTCATCTGTTGATGCTGTTGACGCAGACATGGAAGATTCGGCCAATGTTGGTTGGTTAGAATATGCAGCCATGGTTGATTGAGTCTGCATACTTGAGTATGAGGACGAAGTTGCAGATGAGATCGTTGGAATAGAACTCTGAACGGATGTTTTGGTTTGCCAACTTGTTCCATCAATTGTTTGTGCCTTCGAAAGTACACTATCAGTGGTTATTTGAGTACTATACTGTTGGGACGATACAGTTTCTGACATTGTGGTGCTTGTTGGGGACTGGCGTACCATTGAGGATAGTTCAGACGCTGATGATGTCAAAGATGAGGTGGAAGCACTTAACATACTTTCCGACTGATGTTGAATGGTCGACATTGAATTCATAGACGAACCAGTGGCGAATGCTACTGATCCTACAGTAGTTGGGACAGTTTCAGTTTTAAATGATGAAATATCGGTGGATATTTGAGAAGTGTATGACGGAATTGATATAGATTGTGACACCAGTTCAGATACAGTTGTGCTTGGGGAAGGTTGACTTACAGTTACAGAGGATTCTGACACTGATGATGAAAGAAAAGAAGAGGCAGTAGTAGATGAATCAGCAGATGTAGGCAAGACGCTTGCCGATTGATCCTCCACTCTGGCACTGGCATTTCCCATATCAAGAGTCGACATAAACCCAGTCACAAATTCAGTGGTGCTGACATTAGTCGACGATATGAGTTTGCTCGAATATGATGTTAATTCTGATGGTCCACCAAAAGTAGTTGCTGAGGATGATCCAGGAGTCGGTATTATTGAGGTGGGATTTTCGACTGTTTGAGTTGAAAGAAATTCAGAACCAGTGGAATAATCCTCAGTGGATGAAGATGGTAGACTTTCAGTTCCAGGTGTTGAAATCAACCTATCCATTTCAGTTGATTTTGTGACTTCAGAAACGGTTTCATCAAAGGTACTAGTGATCATGGTTGATGTAGAAATATCAGTGACAGTGCTAGTTAGAGAAACAGACATTTCTGATTCATAAGAGATTGATTCTGTTATTTCCCGGTCAGGTGTACTCAAGTCTGTGACATGAGGTGACTCAGATGGGTAACTTGACATCAACTCCGTTGTTGTCCCTGGCTCAACGGTGGTTTCCGGCACATCACTTATAGCGAGTACCGTTAGATGAGTCCATTCGCATATCCAGTCGTCACCACCGCTATCAATCATTGTACCACCTTCTGTAGACCATTCCTTGTTAACCTCATCATAGTACACACACCTGCCTTCCTTGTAGACTGAATCCTATGAAAATCGAAATTTAGAATACAATGCTTACACAATTTGTGTTTCTCCTACCTGATAGCCGAAATTTATGTTGATTGGAGATGTCAAATTTGATACTTTGGCTTCACTTGTGCTGTCTCCGATACTTATCGATATGATTGGACTGATGGCGGAGCTACCCTGCGATGAGGGAAATAGATCTTCAGCATCGGCGAATACTACAATTGCCACCTTCATGTCGGCCGATATTCCTTCTGACTGAAACACCTCCCGAGGCAGGGTTAAAGTCAAGTTTGAGGCTGAGGGCGGGAGTAGCTTTTTATCTTGTGCGCTGTCACCGAATGTCAAAGATGAACCGTTCACTGGGACGGGAGTCGCTTTAGCCGAAAAGAGTTCCATCTTGGACTCAAAAGATTCTAAAAACACGTAGTCAAGAAAAATATTGGTAAGGACTTTCACAAATATGTTCAAGTAAGATTGTAATCATCAGTAACAATGTTTAGAGTAGTGGTTCTTAACAGGAAGCATTTTCAGGGGGTCCGCGAAACCTCTAAATGTGTAAAATGGTTAAGGAAATCTAGAGGCAGTTTTGCTTCATTAATGTTCAAACTTCATGACTCACATCAATAGAATGACCGTCTGAGATGAGATATCATACTGCTGTAAAAACTATTTCAGAATAACTTCACGATGATCTGCTAAATAGCATTGACTAGGTTGGACGAAGTGTTGGGATGACTCGAGTCACCTTATGCGTATGACTTGACTTGACTCGAGCCACTTTGCAAAAAGGACTTGACTTGGCGTTTCAGAAATGCGGATTGGTCCTTGACTCGAAGCAATATTTACGTGTCAATTTCAAGTCATCAAGTAATTGATGTTGACTAAATCCCTGTATCTTGTATAAGTTTGAATTGGTACAATTCGCTGGGGTGACACGTGAAAGCAACCATTTACTCAATGATTGTGCGTTTTACCGACCCTCCATTGTTATATCGCAAATATATTGATCGCGAACGCAGTGATCGGACGTCGGACCTTAATACAGCTTACTTGTTGTGAACTAGTCGTAAAGTAATATATTAGCAATGTATTTCTATTCTATAAGCTGCTCACAGTGCCGAGTGTTCTCCTTAACCAACCCTCTTGTATGATTTAAATCGAACGAATATCGTCCATACGTTTATAATTGTATATCATGGATATGTAGGTGGGTAGGGTCGGCTATTGCACCATATAATTTTTTCAACTTTCTGAGGTTTCGTATTTTATCCTGTCTTTTTGCTGATAATTCTAGACCAGGGCTATCCAGCGCGATACGCCTTTACACTTTTCTGTTTATCACCAGCCTACAGTCAGCATTTGCAAAAGATAGATGACGGTTGCACGATAATTAAGCTGAATTAGAACTAAAACTGGAGGTGGGATCCGCAGGGGTCTGTGACGGTCCTAAAGGGGTCCGCGAAGAGAAAGAGATTGAAAACTACTGGTTTAGAGAAACACATGAACCCTTAGTTTACAGATCAAGTTTGAGGCGAATGGTTTCCAACAGAAGTAAAGAGCATCATATTACAAGATGATTTAAGTACGAGTCGTAAAATATTTCAAACATGACCAGTTATGATTCGAATAACACGGAAATCTACATCAAGTCAACGGCAGAATTGTTTTAAGGATGTGAGATCCCTGAGAAATACTTGCCACTGATGGAAGAGTGAAATTTTTGAAGAATTCTGGTAGCAGCATTCAAAATTGTTGATCCAGCGTCGACATTAGTACTGGTTGAGTTCTCAGTTATTTTCCCCAACAAGTTTTGAATAGTCGACAAAAGTGAGTCTGCTTCCTCGGTATCAATCTAAATATAATAAAGTGCTTGTCAAGGTAAGATTTTTGTTAGATATCTATGTTATAAGAAAGTCATGAGAGGTGTAGCCAACTTACCTTTGTTGCATCCTCCACGATTTGAGATAATTTATTTGCACTCTTGTCAACTAACGAAGGTGACAAGTCAGAGAATCCTGATACTGCTAGTAATATTGCCGCCGACTCTCCCAAACTGACCTTTATTGGAGTGTGCACAAACATCTCGTCATTCAGAAAATATATCACTATCTTACATTAGAAGCGGTATTCAACAGATCCACAGTTTCCAAGGAGCAGTTGAGTTCTTTTGGTTCTTCCCACATTGTGCTTCGATTGCAATACCTAGTCGCCCGGGGTCTATCATCTAAAACAGCAGAATTTCAGTTGGAGAACTATAGGGATCGTATAAGAGATCACATTTTGTAAATATACAACACTTTAGTCATATATTTTGAATGGAGCCCTGCAATATATGATTGATTCATTCACTAACCCGTTGAACTACAATTTTCCTTTGATCTGGCATAATGACCCGTCTTTGTCTTCTCGAAGGATGAATTGGCTATCACGTCACCATCACAATACGTTTCTGGCGCAATAGTGGCTTCGAAAATATCCGCCTCGGATGTCGTGGGATTTGATGAAGCAACAGGCCCGTCAGTGACAAATTTAGTGGCATCCAGTGTTTTAGCTGCATTCGTCCTGGTGAATGCATGAGACTGCTCAACAGCATTATCCGAAAAACTTTTCATCGGTGTAGTTTCAAATGCTGATAGAGTCCCAGGGCCACTACTAATGTCTTTCAATGATGTTGTGGTCATATGATCCACAATGTCTGTCATTGTACTTGCCGTATTGATATCAATCCGGCGATATGTCGTAGAGCCATCAGTACCAAATACTGTAGAAGTTGGATGTAATGTCAAGGGGTCTTGTTCTGTTCCTGCAGATAAGTCTGGCAAGGTGTGAAGACGATCAGTAGACCTAATATCAGTCGATACTTGAGAAGTATAAGACGGAAATGACTTAGATTGAGATGAAATTTCAGATGGTGTTGATTCTGACAGTGGAGATGCAGGTGAAGAGGTGGCAGAAGCGGTAGATGGAATGGAGATCTTTGCTGATTGAGCATCCTGAGATGACGTGGATTCCATAAAAGAATCTGACGATAATCTTATAACAGGGATGCTTGTTACAGGCTGAGCAGACAATGTCGATGTAGTAATATCTTCGAAAGTCTGCGACACGGCTGTTGACTGACTTGTCTTCATAACGCTTTCAGAACTCAATACTGTTGCACTGGAATTTCCTATAACAAGCGTCGACATGTACTCGACCCCTAATTCAGTGGTGCTCTCGCTTATTCGTGATACGGGTCTTTTAGATAATGATGCAGATTCTGATGATCCAGCCCAGGTAGCTGCTGAAGATGACCCAGGACTCGTTACTTTTGAAGTGCGACTTTCGACTGCTGATGTTGAAGCGAGTTCAGTACCTATTGCATTACTGTTAGTGAAGGATGATGTTAGACTTGCAGTTACAATGGTTTTGTCATCGGAAACGTTTTCATCGTCTGGACTAGAGACTCTTGTAGCAATATGAGTGTGGGTGCTAGATAAAGAAACAGACACTTCCGATGCATCGGTAATTGATTCTGTTATTGTCAAGCCTGTGGTATGAGATGACTCAAATGGGCGGCTTGACAGAGATTCTGGTGTTGATGCTATCGGTAAAGTTTTTCGTTCCGTTCCTGCAGAAAATTCTGGGATAGTGTTCAAGTTACCAGCGGTATCCGTGTCGGTGGAAATTCGTAGGGTATTAGAAGCAGCTGATACTGACTCTGATACCATTTCAGACAAATTGGTGTTTGTTATGGGCTGAATTACAATCACAGATGATTCTGACAGCGGTGATATAGATGAGATGAGACCAGCAGTAGCAGCAATACTGGATTCACCCGTAGTCATTTCTTGCACATTTTTCATTCCCCCTGTCCTTGATGCCGTAGTAGAAGAAGAAGAATTTTCAGTATAAGCTGATGTTTGGTCTGGAATGATTTTGACAGAATGATCAGTGAATTTGGTCTCAAGTAACATTCTCTGTGAGGTTACAGACGACGTAGAGTGTGNAGNATCATTATCATCTGTAGTTGCATGAGAAGATGTATGTAGTATCCCGTGCTTAATAGAATTGGATGTTCTTGAATCAGTGTTAGTAGTTGTCGGCATTAAAGAATATGAAGGAGTTGATATCTCATGAATGGCATTGGTTGAAAATGACCCATTAGGAATATGGCTGCTAGCAGACAATTCCCTTTCATTGGTCACTAATGACCCATCTGTGATTAAAACGTTTCCAGCGGATACTGGGAGAGGTGTTGTTGTCAATTTACCGGATTCCAGCGTGAATTTTGAATGGCTGTCAGTGAGATCAGTTGTTTGTAGAGACTGCTCAGAACTGCTTGTCGGCCATGTTACAATACCGGTTCCTATATCATCAAGATTACTGGTTGTTTCTTCACCGCCAGAAAAATCATATGTTAATTCCATTAATTTTGTTGAGTCTGCTGATGAAGATATTTCTAATATAGTAGAAGTATCTGTAGCAAGCATCTCTTGACTGGTTGCCTGTTTTTCTGTCATAGAGTCAGTATAAGTTGAGAGGTCAGGTGGCGTGGTGGTAAAGGACATGTCTCCGGTACTAGATTCATATTCATGGGATTCCGATGTGGTGGCGGTAACAGTGGAACCTTCTTCCATGGAAGTAGTAGATATCACTGGAGAAGTAACAGTCTCCATTGATGCGAATCCTCCCAATGTAGCATCTGTATTTTCAGTTCCATATTCTGCAGTTGGTGTATTACGAATCAACGGCTCAAACACAGTTGTGTCTTGAGGTATGGTTGTTGCTTCATTTGATGTGGTAGTTTCAGCCAATCCAAACTCTGTCAAGTGCGTCCAGTGACACGTCACTTTGTCATCGAGTATGGACGTGATTTCTTTATTTAATTCCCATTTTTGAAAAGAGTTATTGTAGTAGGCGCAAGCAAATTCACGATTTTCTTCTGTTGTCTGCAACAAAACATGAGGATATTTTATAATTAGTCGAGTTTTTTGATTGGATTTTACGAATTTGAGAGGGTGATGGTCTGAGACCAGAGGTGGAGTTACCGTAGCCCAGGCGTGTCAAACTTGAATTGTGTCGCGGGCCAGATTCAAGCCTTCAAATAGCTCGCGGGCTGGATTAGTCGATGATATTATTATATCTCATGCCCTTGCTTTTCACTTGAATACATTATTATCAAAAGCATACAGGTAATTATCATAATAATATATATTGCATTGCACCACGGATCATAATGGGTTTTATTATAACAATCAGCAACACCTTTATTCGCGAACAATGCAACTGGCCAAAAAACGATGATTGGCAGGTTGAATGCAGTTTATGAACCGCTAAAACAGTGGCGCTAACAACGATATAAGTTGGCACTTGGCCTATTTCTATGCTCGCCTTTGATTTACGTGATCTGGCGTTGGTATTATTTTTTAAATATTAAATCACGCTTCGGAATTCTCTGGAGTCCGGGAGCCTTTTGAGTTGGAAGTGACACAGCAACCACAGAAATTTGAATATTTATTCCTGTGTGCAAAAGACATTCTCCATGTAAACTGCCTATAACGGTTCCACATTGCCGTTTTCACTTCTGTGAATGACTACTTTTCGTTCAATTTTCCCATAAAATCCTGAATTCGGTGTGCAATTTTTTTCCTTCTGGTCGCAACCGCAGTCGTGTGCCAATAATGTTACCATGGACATTGAAGATGCTCGACATTTGCTGTCTTTAGAGATAATTCAACGGAAGTGTCTACTATAAAAAAATAAGTTGAACATTTGTTACACATGTGCTGGATAATTTAGGCATCTGCTCATAATTGCTTCGCGGGCCGGATGAAATCGTCTGGCGGGCCGTATGTTTGACACCCCTGCCGTAGCCTATTCGGAAGAATGCTAATCGTATGATTGAAACAGTTAATCGTGGAACAAAAACCTGTATAAGATTTCCTTCGAGGAATATCCCAAGTGTTCTGGTGAAAATTTTAATCCGGCGAAGTAAGTTGCTACTATTAACAGTTTTTGATTGTCAATGAATAATTCAATTTAATTTATTGCTAAAAAGTTCATCATTTCAACACACCACAAGACGGTGATACAATGAACGACAGGAAGGTGTCGAAACGATTTGGAGTGGTTTTCGAAATCGGCCACCCACCTGGGCCTAAGTGATGTAAAAAGGAGGCATGCACACTGAATGAAAAGTAAAAGAAGATAGTATAAAAGGACAAGTGGAAAAAAGGTGGTATTTGTCAGAAGGCGAGATCAATATGTCCGGTCGTCTGGTACGGTAAACTAGAGGGCTGACTAGTATCTGNTTCGT
>ATSW01007783.1:11672-30695 GCA_000444245.1 Botryllus schlosseri | reverse complement strand
ATTTCAGTACTCGAAAAAATCGTCTTTTACTACTCGACTCGAATCATTAAAATTAATACTCGATTCAGATTCGAGTACTCGAATCATTGTGCCCAGCCCTAGTCGCTACACTCGCTAGTCTGTTTACTTCTGATTATTACGTCACAAGGATAAAATTATCTCTAATTTCGAATTGGCTTTACTGCATTTACTGCCGTTCGCTCCAGATGAGTGTCAATCAACTAGATTAGAGCGGCATAAACTTGATATTATGAATATAATGCTTGTGGCGATAACAATTTCTAATTTTCACGCGTTTGTTGCGTGTGGGCCGAAAAGGGGGTTTCGAACTCGTACCATATCAGAATTTGAAGAACTTCTTGGAGGTACAGAACTTCAATATACAATCGAGTAGTAAAATCACATTGAAAAGAATCCGAACATTTCCGGCTGACACTCTCCAGGGGTATTCGTCAGCAAATATAGTACAGAATTGGAAAGAACATTGTATATCAGAATTTAATGACATTCTCCTTAATAATCAATTCTATTTGCCTACATGTAGTGCCTATACGGGGCATTTTTCTCTCTTCAACAGCTTTGATGATGGAGACGCGGTGTAAACATTTGGTCATCGAGTCTGCGTGACCATGACCCTTTTCCCGAACTCGCAACCCCTTACCCCTGTGCACCGTGCGCCTGCCGGGTAAGCTGTGGATACCAATTTTATAAGCTAGTCTTTGGTCTGAACCAAACTCGTCGACAAGAAGGAACAGAAAGTACCTATAACCCCCCGACTCATTTATACATATTTATACTTCCACGATGCAGACAGCGTCCAGTGAGAAAATATATTCAATGAAGTATACACTGCTGTCCACACGAATAGTATTATTAGCGACGGCTGATTTTGTTTACCACCTCTATTTACGCATAACATATTTCTCTGAAGACTGTGATACTATTGACTTTCCAAGACGAACTTTACAGTTCAGTATGAGATCATTCTTGAAAACATAAATGAATTCCAACGCAGAGGCGATTTATTTACGGTCCATTCCACGGTTCGATTGCTGCTATATAATGTTATTTCCAATGCTGTACTAGTTGCTTAAGATAACCCCCTGACGAGTGTCAGCCGAACATACTATAGATCATTTAAATATGAATATACCATTCAACTGTATATTAAAGTTCTGTAACTCAAAGAAGCTATTCAAATGAATATAATTTTGATAATCAGTAACTCTTAAAGATATTTGATATTCAAAGAGACAGTACTTTGTAATCCAGTCTAGATTCGGGACATGAATATTTGTTGACGAGCAGTGTCAGCGATACCGTGATGCCATGAGTCAGTTACGGCGAGGGTGTTGTACAACTCACGAGCGAAAGTGCTCATACCTTGACCTGTTATGGCCACAGCAGCTTCCCAATAAGCTTGAGCGTCGGAAACTATAATGATGTCAATAAGCGGTGTAGCGGGACTTCGCGAAATGCGGGAATGAAGTTAGCGCATTAACCTTCGGTAATAGCGTTCGGAACGCTGTGTGATGCGTCACAAAATAAACAGTACGTCGCACTCGATACCGACGAAATGGTCAAAATGCGTATCATGATTTTCTCTTACAGATGTCTGGAGAATAGAAAGGTAGTACCCTCCAACGTATTGTTCGATTTGAAAGTATATCAACTGTAAAGATGATGCCTAACCTATTCAGGATCAGCTGTAGTAACAGGACCTCGGTCTACTGATGTTCAATTAGTGATAGAACAAGCTTGACACGCTTCGCCAGACTCGGTTGAGGCATAGCTACATTTGTACCTTCAGCGAATTGGCTGTTTCGTCAAACGCGGGTAGCGAGGATATTTTCAAAATAAGCTGTTTCAGCACCATCTACTTTGTTGACTATAGCATTGCTATCATACTTTGAACATAGTCAGAGTAAGCAGGGTAGAGCCACATGACCTCTTCTATATTCTCAGTATTATGGTCCGTGTGTACAACCAAAACAAATTTATTAGTTACCATGCCCAGGTAATAAGGCTGTTTTAAAGAGAAAGTGGCAATAAGAAATGGCATAGTATGGTTATCATAATCAGATCATTTGTATAGTTCATCGCGAAAAGAACTATCATAGAGATTGTGTAATGAATTATAGGCCTGCTTACAGGAAGATGTACTAAAGTAGCGTTGGTACTCTGTATGATGATATCATCGAATATATTGCTTCTATTTGCGACCGTGCTGGGGATAGTATCAGGTAAGGTGCTAATGTTGTATCTAGTCGCCCGAATTTAGCATACTATTCTTCTATATAATTCATTGATATCCTGATGAAAACAGATTGCTGACAAGCGTATATAGTTACAATTACGGGACATATCGGGGTGATTTTCACGAATCATCTGTTGACGATTTTGACTGACAAGGCGGGAACCTATATTATTCTTGTTATAGGTCGACGAAACGTTGTTCTAAGCTTGGATAATCCACTCCGCGCCGGTGATGAAATTGTTATAGAAGGCCACGGATACGCGGGGACGAAGGGAGTCATTAGACTTTACGATACCGAATCAACATGCTACGGGAGGAAGGGAGCAGTGAACCCACTGGTTTTGAAACTACTTTGCAGAAGGAGACGGGTGAGTCCCCGCTGAATGCTTTATTTATTTCGGTCAACCTAAATCGCCGTCAATCCGAAATTGAATATAATTCGAGCATGTACCTCTAGCCTCTAATTAACACTCTAATCACTTTGTTACATTACAAGATAGACGTTCGGCTCAAGTGACAACGCATTTGAATGGCGGTCACGCTTACTTCAGCGGCAAATCATGAATGTTCACTGTTCAGTTAGGCCCAAGTTCATTTTAACATATGCTCATTTTAGCGGAAAATGACGATGGCAGCTATTCAAGTGAGACGTGATTGAGATGTAATTAAGTTTAAGCTCGTTCGCTTGACAGATCATTTGAATGAGAAGTAATTTAGGTTGGGGAAAGAGGTTAGTTTGGTTCGGTTGTGTTACCGGTTATATTATAGCTTTGAGAGTTTGAGTTTGGGCTAGGGTTGGAATTAGACGTTACTTTGAAAATATTTGTATTTTTACAAATGATCTGTCACTCAATCGAGATAAACGACACTTTTCCATATATGACAAAAAAATTATTCGAATAAACTTCATTTTGGTCACTAAAATGAGGGGACACTAAGCTGGTAAACACCCATATCGCAAATCGTTAATATGACTCCATGATGATATCGGCATTTGCTTTCAGATCGAAATCCTCAGGAAGAACGAATTGACGAATTGTATTGATAGAGCGCATGTGCGAAGATCTTTGCCGCAGATAGGCACCGGGCGTCATTACAAAATAACTATCGAAGGTGACATACATTCCATCCGATAAGTCAGTAACGAAGTCCTTCTACTTTCTCGGAGTCGTGCACTAGGTTCTGCCTATTTAAGCTACCCTCATAATGTTCTATATTTTGATTATGTCCAATTCTACTTGGTAGTATTGGGCTAAGTTTCGCTATGAGTTTTTGTCAGCTTTGACAGTAAAATTGTTGTACTACGAACCACTTAAAATACCTCTTAGGAAAGGAAAGGACGTCATGTATTTTGTCCATGGTGTTGTTGCGGCATATACACCGACTCATGACATAGCTACATACACACGATATGTGTAAATGCATACCATTAGTGCATTATGCACACATGCCGCTGGACAACGAAGATGCAGATATATAGCCGCCTAAGGCTTTGTAAGTCCATCCCGCCGGGTAACCCCGGTAATGCTGAGCGCCAAGCTGGGAAGTCATGGGTAGTTGGATACCTTTGTTACCAATCAGGTCTTTGGTCTGACCCGGCCGGATATCAGGAAGCCGGAGGCTTCACCATTACGCCATTTTGTCGGTCCCCGGTATCGCAGTAGCTGAATATGTTTTTCACTGCTTTACCTAATGTACTTATTTGTAGTGGCAGTAGTTTCTTTAAATAATATAACTATACTCGGAGACCATGGGTATCTATACCTTCGATGGGTCACCCTGATTTGTAATGTTCCATACTCACATCCCACAGTTTTAGATATCCCAGTCGGAGACGGTCAGTAATGAAGTATACCACTTCTCTTTCTGAGTACTCAAGCACTATGATTTGCCTACCTGCATTACATACGGAAGTGCTTGTGTTTTTAGACTACGTTCACTTATACTATATACCAGGGGTGGACAAATATTTTCCTCCGCGGGCCAAATGAGAAGTAGAAAGTACGTAGGCGGGCCAAGAAAAAATTATAGCTATATTTTTCAGTGTTTTTCAATTTTATTTCTAAATGACATTGTTATTAATGCTGCTCAATGAATGTGTTGGTGTTAGGTAATGAGAAAGTGGAGATTAATTAACAAAATTATCTATTTGTCGTCATGATTCGAAACAATGTTATACAGGATGCCATTTTATCTCTATTTAAACCCATATCCACGTTCTTCTATTAAGACTCCAAAACACGCTTCGCTTTATGATAGTGTGAAAAATTTCGACCCCCGCTCCATGTCATGATATTACAAAATATTAAAAAGAGCTACGACAATGTTAGCAATCCCAACGGATGGTTTGATGGCATGTAAGGTTATGGCTGATGATGCGAGAATTCGGAAATATCAAAGTCGGACAGTACACAGAGCCAAAACACATTACCATAATCTAGCAGTAAATCGCGCAATATTTTAATTTAACTTCGACTTTGCGTCCCTCTTCAGATGCTTTCACGCCCCCAGTTCGAGAACCTCGGCCGTGAAACGTATATGGCATGGTACAAAGTTTATTGTCTTGGTCGCTGCCTTCCGAGCAGTGTACAGCTCAAATAGCCTTGATGTTAAGCGAAGCTTGCACTTTTTCTGAAATTCGCCCTCCCTGACCGAGTGTTTCGTGTTTTACCATAATTAAAATCCTTAATCTCGGCGACATGTTCGGCAAAAACTAAAAGGACGGGTTCACCCCCGACTACAGTATACAAATATTTTGTGCTCAAACCTTCTTTAAATTTCAGCTTACGGGTTTCTTTTTTTTACATGCCCATGCATCCTTTATGGGTTATATATATATGATAAGACATATAGTAATCGCGAGCACTGATTGAGTTGTTTTACGAATTAGGGATAGGAAAACGCCTCACGTAACAATTTGAAACACATACCGTATAATGAGTAATACGACAATGGCGACAAAGAAGATTTGACCAACACTATATGGAAAGATTCATTTCTCGTAACTTTAATTGCTACTCATACTTTGCCACATTGCTTTATTTTGAATCTGGATTATTCATGCGAGGTACTTTTTCAGCGTAATTGTGGCATATTAATGAACAGACTTCAAAGTCATTGATCCTCCTGTTTGGTTGATACAGCCTATATGGTTTTAGTCCACGCGTCCGCATTCAATAAGTAGGGTTTATGTTATGAATTCCAAGCAAACTTTCGCGGGCCACACAGAATGGCTTTGCGGGCCGCACTTTGCCCAGGTCTGCTATATTAGGGTTGCCACACGTCCGGAATTTCCCGGACATGTCCGNAATTTCACTGTTAAAACTGCGTCCGNGAGGAATTTCTAAAATATGCCTAAATGTCCGGAATTTTGAAGTAAGCTCATAATTTTTTCCTAAATCAACATGAACAATATTATNTTACGGCAGATTTATGCTACATGAAATTTTTCTTCGNGCTGCGCGCGATTTAGNATCACATATATTNGTTTTAATAAAGAGACTACCACNCTCGCAAAAGCTGCGATCAAAAATAAATAAAAAACATCATTCAGTTACAGAAATAATCGCAATTACAAGATAACGGCATATTCATGGAGTCGATTGAGGCCGGTTGGACATGACACTACGATAGTACAATTACGCTCCTTGCATTTTCGAAGTCATCATCCTNCACCAGCTCTACCGCTAACTCTGACCATGTCGGCGGAGAGAGGATCAAATTATATAATAATANATGGAAGAACCAATATTATTGACATATTTCATTCAAATCATTTAACGATCACATGTATATAATAGGTCCTNAGAAGNTGCATCGATTACCCTACTTTGGGCTCAAGATCAGTGTTNATTTGGGCGGTAGGGNGCTGAAAATGTGGCTTCGTCCCTGGTTACAACTTACAACACATAACCACATACTCCTGANCCGGATCGNGACCACCTCCAATCGATAGACAAGGCTTTNCTGGTGTGATGTCATATTGATCCACCATGTGCTCATAGCTCATTTTGAAATCCGCTAGTAGGCGCTACAGAGCGTCCGGAATTTGTGTTACAAAAATATGGTAACCCTATGCTATATACGGTATATCAGCCAGACCGACNAGATANCGTAATGGTGGGCCGTCCGNCTCNTTGATCGATATCTCGTGCNTTCAATCCCAGGGCGGGTCGGAACCAAGACCCGATTAGTAACANNGGCTTCCATAGTAACAAAGTAGTAACAAAGGCTTCCCTACTTGTCGATCATCATTACCGNGATAGCATGGAATNGTGGTGCAAGACTTAAAAACCTTACAATGCTATATCTACACCTTCCTTGTCCAGCAGCAAATGCATATCATACACTCNCGGTACGNATACGCGCAGATCGNGTGTATGTATATCACGAGTCGGTNTAGATCTCACATGAAACATCNANNACAAAAATAGAGTACGTCCNATTCCTATCGAAAGNTANNGCTTCTATTCTTACTTTGTANATACTTCTACTTGACCCTGAGTAGAAATACTCGACGGGTCGACNTTACTTCAACTTNACTTGGGTTTTAACAAACNATGGCCACCNTNNTCACCTCTGATAACCACTGACTACGCTAGTCTANCCTTCAGTTCAACGGGACGGATACCATATCAAGAGCAGNNANCACGGTCGCAGTCATTCGATCTATCGCACAACGGGTGACGTAGGCTCGATCGGTATGATACGGGCTTATTCGGGAGATTATTCCGATATCTCCGTCAAGCGATTTGTCCCACGTAAGTGTATTTCTTATATCCGACGTTGATAGCGGCTACAGAGTCAAGGCTTATGCAACCGATTTCGTCTTACTGTTCATTTCCTTTTCNATCATACTGAGGGGAAAATGAAATTTAATTACAAATGTCCGTGACCTCGACTGGTCTTGATGTTGTNGGTTCGAATCTGAATCCTTNTATATTAATCTGACAATTAATTATTGGGATTTATAGTCTGNNACCTTTGCNAACTTNGTTATTCCATAGACTCTGCGTTTTTTATTGTGAAGATGATNATTATTTATTTCCATNCTTATGGTTTGCAAGTTTAGTAAGCTAGAGTTTATNATATATATCATTACTTATGAGGCTAATGCATTATATTTCAGTTATTTCCGTGTTTCATCTTTGACNAAACACACAACCGCCTCTCTCTATTTTTCTCTCTCTCCTTTTCTTTCTATCCTATTATTTTTATCCCTCACTCTCGTTCTTCCTCCNTATCAGTNTCACCCTCCAATTCTTCCATCTTGTACTCTCTCTCTCTTTCTCCATCTCTCTTCCCGTTCTCTCGCTTTCTTCCTCTGTCTCTTCTCTGTCCCTCTCCATACTGATTTGNGTCTTGTTCTTTATACTTTTAAATCTCACGTCGTAACATCTGNAAATATTATANTAGAATNAATAATGCCAAGTTANGTAGGATTCCTTGGTTNTTATGTAACTATAACCTATNCCTGAACGTAAGTCTAATGNGGTCCACNCCCTCATTTTCAGTGCCGAGGGAAGAGTGNGGAGTGCGCAGTGTTCCCCAGGTCAGGACAAGAATAGCTGGCGGGACTGACGCTTTGCCTGGAGAGTTTCCTTGGCAGGTGANCANACTTTAGCTGATAATATCATTTGGTGTCGCGCATTCTAGAATGTGGGNTTATCANTGAAACAACGATTATTANGCGGATATTGGTNACAACGTTGGGAATCGTGAGAAAGTATAGGCCTGTTCATTAGGCATTCGACNTTTGATTGCTATGATTTTAGGATTTCCATTTGGTTACACCTCTGAAATCGGTAGAGCTACCATGANGCGCACCCTAATGTAGCATCTTTTCGGCCAATAGTATCGTCCTCGTGCTGCAATCAAGAGGTTATGATACAGCTGNCGCTGGCATATGATTCAAAATAGTCGACTATTGATATCGCTGGTGTCAGCNGCATATGTACAGGANGGTTTTGATTACTTCTTTGGATAAAAAAAAACGTCGTTTACGATTCGCAGTATGTAGTAGATNAAAGTAAAAATAGTCTTAGTCAGTGCCAGCCATATTGGTTTCAAGAACTGATTNATATGTCNTTTGAATATTGNTTTGTNTCGATTTTGGACTGGAAGACTTTTTTGATGTCNGAGACGCCAAATTTACGATAGNGACCACTAGCGGTTACCTCAATATGACGTNCTAATAAGGAATTTTGTAGTAATGGAGTATGAGCGCCGTNTAGCGGGTATTGCATTTTTACTTAACATTGTTTTCGCCAGGCAGCGATNAGAAAATACCAAGTCTTCGATTGGGATCCGGTGCCGCATTTGTGCGGTGGTGCGTTAATCAGAGACTGTTGGATTCTCACCGCAGCCCACTGCACTGAACAAATGAGGTATAGTAGGCTGAATTATNTGTCATCCGGAGTACTATGNAGCAAATAGTATATTCTATGTGACTATCANATAGCNTACCAGNNAATCAGCCATTCTNTATCTTTAAAATCACAANCTTTTGCATAATACTGTTTCGTATATCCGATTTAAGAACCGAATCCTGAATTCATTGAACATATCCAAATGCAATTCTCNNATGGTTTCGTTTTTANGTCGCNCCGAATTTTGGCATCNCTNGAAATNCTTCGACCAAACAGACTGTTGANCGAGTTTTGCGGGTATTCTAAATCAGATCCTAAGCAATCAATGATCCTCATATTCTATTCACATCTGATCACGGCACACACACAATGNACAATACGATNGGGCACGATGCGTTGTAATGAACGGATAGACGTTAATATCTATTCCGCGTCGCTTTNTTGCTCTTTCCATTCCTTGTGAGTGCGTTCATTCACCGGGTCTTTTTTCCGGGCTTTTTGTCGCCNTGAGAACANCGACGCGGCGGAATAGCNGCCCAGATGAACCTCCGACGTTTGGGTATAGGCCTGGCAGTGCTAAGTACGCGCACGATTTTGGAGTATCAATCGTTACGTTCCTAGTTTTTGCTCCATTGAATATATCATTTGGCAGGAAGAAAATCGTAGTTTTTTCTAATTTTATACTGCGCATGTATAACTAATTGACTATAAAGAACCCTTATGTGATTCTCATTTATTCTATCATTATCTGTAGCTATGATAAATCTATTACTCCTAAATATAGTGCTGTTGCTGTATATTGATTTAAAAGAGTCTTCTTTGTGTAAAAAGAACAAGTAGATTGATTTTCTAAACTTTATAGTACGACTGAGCCGATTTTGGTCAAAAATTGTACTTTTGCAAAACGGAAATACATATTCTCCTGTATCAATTGGTCATTCTACCAAGATTAAAGCGGAGTATATAACTATAAAATTTGTCCTCGGAAGGCTCAACTATACAATACCCGTATGCTTCTCCTTTCTTTTGACTGGTAAATGGATAATTTTCCGCCGAGTCAACAAAGTAGGTATACCTAGTAACCCTATCATACGAGAAGCTTAAATTTGGTATCTGGTATATTTCTATACCGATGAAAGATTCCAATTTCACAATAGGAAGGAGTTCACTGCATGTAATTTTTCCTAAAATGTAGTAAATACAACTTTTTAGATGATCATAAAGCACCTAACCACAAACGGTTGGTCCAAAAATTCGCATCTGCATATCGAACACTTGAGCACAAACATGAGCATAAAAGTTCACTTACTGTTCAGAAATCTTGATATATTTCCTGATCATCTTGTTCATTAGCAAGGGGAGAGGCTCCACGAAGACATCAAAACAACAAATGAAAGATATCAGGGCAGATGAGATGAACAATTGAACACATTATATCAGACCATTGCCGGAACCTTTCAAGAAACTGCACTAAATAGCGAAAATCTTACAAAAAACACAATTATGATCTAAAATATATCAATAATAATATATAATTGTATTAGATCAAATTTACAATATGTGGTTGACGTTAAACTAATTGAATTAATGCCACGTTATTTGAGTATCTAGGTAAATAGTTATGTTCATGACTGGAGTTTATTTATGTAGATGATATCCGTGAATATCTATAACTATGATAAATCTATTACCCCTAAATATAGTGCTGTTGCTGTATTTTGATTTAAAAGAGTCTTCTTTGTGTAAAAAGAACAAGTAGATTGATTTTCTAAACTTTATAGTACGACTGAGCCGATTTTGGTCAAAATAGCGCCATGGGTTATCTCCACAACAAGAGCCAATTTGAAAAAAACTAAGGTCACATTCGGAATCAGTGAACTTCAGAACCCTCCAAACCACTCTTGCTTTGTCTGCCTAAAAATATGTGCTGACCAGTGTAATTATTACTGTAGTGAACATTGGGATTGTATACATTTATTCGTTAGGAGTAACACAACGTAATGTCAACTTATTGTCGCTGGCGGAGATAAGTGAGATGAGATAATTGAGAGCAACTTCAGTGCGTTGCCAGCCAACCACTGCTGCTATTGAACGTTCTTTCTCCATTCTTGGCAATCCACTTGCTAAGGACAGACACACTTTACCCGAGAATGTAGGAAACTATCTTTCTTTGTACTACAACAAATTTTAATTATTTCTACCATAATGCGTGATGTAACTACTGGACTTCTTCATATAGGCACAGATTTCGTTATAATAAAAGTTTTTGTCATGTAAAAATTTGTCAGTTTTTAAATCAAAAAGCCTTTTTTGACCAAAGAACTTTGTAGGGATAGACAGCTCCAACCAGAATTGAAGATAGGTAGTACAATTCCAACATTATGTGCGAAAACACCTAATTTACATACACGAGGGCAAAATGTGGTCAAAATTAAGTTTTTAAGGTCAAGAAATGTCAAGCTTTTCATTTTTAGGTCAGAATCTTCTGTTTTTGGGTCGAACAAATCGTCCTAGTGATAGTGGTATTATCGAATGCTCGATTGGACTAGATTCGAAATCGAAGCAATTAGCTATACGATTTTGCTCAACACTACTTACGATTTGTGCTAGGCAAAATAGAGTACCTGAGTGATTCGACTCTGAATCAGGTCGAGTCGAGTGTCCAAGTATCACTCATTATGACGGCAGAACAGAATATATTACCGGTATGTGAAAGTTCAAATATGTACCTTTAATGCCACCACGAAGAATATGCCTGTTATCCATCACATTAAAGATACTTTGGTATTTTTTTCGACAATACCGATTTCATTGCACTTTGTGACAATGTTGTGGGATGATCATCAGGACTTCGGAAATGTTTTATTTCCAGAAACGTTCGTAGCTTTGCACAATGTGTTTAGTATGCTGCGATACGGACAACCAAGGTTTCAAATAGTATCAGAAATATAATTCTCGTTGATAAATTAACTTTCAGTGGCGAGGACATATAATTTCAGTACTCGAAAAACTCGTCTTTTAATACTCGACTAGAATCATTAAAATTATTACTCGATTCAGATTCAAGTATACTCGAATCATTGTGCCCAGCCCCACTTACGATACTGCATAGCTTGCTAATCCAGTTCGTTCATCTAAGCAGTACCCCGTGGCCACATGACGCAGTAAGACATTACTACTATATGGGCGACATACGAGTACGCACGTAATGCAACGCGCTTGGTCACGCCGGCCAGACAACGAAAAATCAAGCATTCAAGGAGAGACGTATTTTACAGGCAACGCATCGATGACTATTATGTTCGCCTCGGAGATTACGACAATAATGACGCCTCGTCTAACACTTACGGCGAAGACCAACAGGTGGGCGTATGCATTGTCACTCCCCTCGAAATTGTAACAAAATATAAAAACAGAGCTGGACAGAACGATACGAGTTGGCTACTGGAATCCGAGCTGAGTGCAGTTGTAAATTTTCGCGTTGAATAGTTACTGTCAATATTTCAGAGTAATAGAAATACTCTACTCCAAGACATGTTTTAGCTACGCAGAATATAGTTTCGATACTCTCTCGGCACAGTTAAAGTCTCGAAACCTACGTTGATTGTTGTCCATCATCCAGTATATGTTGCACAAAGGATACGCATGTTTCTGCATGAGACATTTCTGAAACAGATCGAGTGTTGGTATCATAACATGGCTTTACGCTCGACTCGGACTAGATTCACCCAGGTAATCGACTTTGCCCTTCTCCAATTTTAGCAGAACTATAATCCTGGCCAGTCGTTCACTAGTCGAACACCAAAAGTAATTTATCGTCAGATTACACGAGGGTTACCTGTTGCGTCCTGTCAGTAATAAAGAACTAAGTAGGAAACTGGAGTTTATAATTATGCTTCCAATGTTTGGGAATTATGGGTTCGTTCGTGTATGTTCAGTTATCTGAGTTTCCCACCACAGTTCAACTGTCAACTCGTTTGTACAATGATAACACCTCTTTCTCTGTTTATGTTTGTATTCAAATTTGGATAATTTTATTTGTGAATAAATATACCCAGGCGCATATGAAAATGTAGCGAAATACTGACCTCGCTGACCTTCTGAGCTTGCTCTTAAGGTACGAAAAAGCAAAATCAACTATCCAGACTGGCCTAGCGTGTGTCAACATATACCTGAGTCGTGATACTGTGTCTCTGTTCAAGGACTTGGCAATCGATAAGGTTTTCGCGCACGAGGATTACCTATCGGGCAACAACCCACCAAATGACATCTCGCTCATCAAATTGAAGAAGGTTGATGGGGTCTGTGCTGCAATAAGGTGCGGAAGCTCTGAACCAGAGTATTGTCAACTACTTAGAGACTTGAATACACGCACATTACATAGGATTGCGAAGGGACTATATACGATACCGCACATTCGTACAATACACGAATACTCTATATATGTAATGACAAGGGTTTTTATATCTAGCCCGATACCTAGCCTTGATGTCCCTGTTGAATCAGAGGTGGAACTTGGGTCGGGATGTTCTGGCGTCATCTGGTTGGGCTCCGACTCGAATTTCGCAAACATTTCTGACCGAATAACTACTCAAACATCTGTAGATAGGCCTACTAGGTGCTACGTCTCGGGCCTAAATCAAGCGGCAATCAATCTTCATTTTTGAAACTAAAACGCCTGATAGCACCTCTGTATCGAACTTTCTACAATCGAGCATCTGCTCTATATCATTGCTCATCTATTTCAAACCGTTTCCAGGCTCAGTATGCAAATTCCTCACATTTGTAGGATAATAAACAATATCTATATACACACATCTCTGTCACCTCCAGTTGACACACTAGCAATATCTGATCATTTCAATCCATTATTCATTTGCCCCTGATATTTCCCTGATATTGACTCTCATCGTGTAGTGAGAACGTCAAGCCAGCCTGCTTACCGGATCCGGGTTCGGATAATTTCACGGCGAGCGCTCAGTGCGAAATAAGTGGATGGGGAGCACGACGTCACGGTGACGGTGAGCTTCTTACACTGTGTGTGGTTGCGATATAGTATTTATGATCGGTCTCAATAACGTTCATCATCTGTCCTATAATGATTATAATCAGTCCTATTTATAGAAATGATGCGAGCCTCAAACTTTCCCGTGACCATGAATTTTTATAAACGGTTCGCTGTGACTGCGAATCGGAGCAGATGAAGTCACAATTCTGATCGGATTCGAATCGAGAAATTTGCTGCTCTGCTTCACACTAATGTGACCATGCGGTACTTTAGCATCTTATAGTTACAATTAGGTTTGATACTGACATAAGGTTAGTGGTGCGGTTAAAGTTAGGGTAGTTTGACGGTTTCAAATCACATGCCCGTTTGTTTTCCTTTTGCCGCTCGCCCGGACGACAGCATGAGCGAATTTACTAGTCATGCAACTTGCAATTTGTAGCAGCGACCAGATACCCGAACATTCTGCAAAAGGGGAAAGTAAAGCTGAAATCTGCGAGGGAGTGCCGAGATATTTATGGACAAAATCGTCACGGGCGTTACCTCGTACAGGATGGAATGGTGTGCGCTGCGGTAATACAATATTTTACAGAGTTTGATTTGCAGCATCGATATCCTTAATCATGATAATACTTCCGATATTCATGTAGAGCTCTGGCGGTAGATTTAGTCCCGCATTTGCTAGGATAAATGTAGCTATATTATATATAGACCTATATGTTCCAATCTGCATTCTGAATTGTTTGATACTGGATTTTTTTATTACAAATGGAACCAGGATAGGGTCTTGGACATTGTGTTAATTATGATCTTGAGCTTATCTTCGAAATTGTAAATCAGTTCCAAGCAGGGTTGTAACCGGGTCACAAATTTACCAGTCACAAGTCAATTTGACTTTTATCGCTTTGACTTCAGTCCACTCGAGTCGTTTTCAGTTCCACATCGAGTCTAGCTCGAGTCCAAATCAGGGACTAACGGGCCGAGTCATAGTGGCAAGATTTGAGTCGGAGTCTAAGTCATAGCGTTTACTGTTCAGTATCGAGTTCAAGCCAGATTAAAGTTACTTCCGTGAAATTCGTGGGTGATATCGCAGGAATTGATTTCATAGTCTAGGTCAGGGCCGGCCAACCCGTGGCCCGCGAGGTAATTTCCGAATTTAGTAACATTATCAAAAATGGATTGCACAGATTGTGAACTTGCAAGGCCAACCAAAAATTTGATTAGTCTGGCCGCAACACTTGAGATTTGATGAATAAAATATCAATTCCGACGCATTGGCAGATCCATGAGCCAGTCACATTTCGGTAGATCTTCGTACTCTACAATAAAGAGGAATAATTTGCGATATATTTATCATAAGCAAAAATTTAATACATACTTCGCAAAACATTTTGTCACTCGATTTCTTGCTTTTAATATTGTTACCCCTTTGTGAAAATGAAACAACGCCTAATGTATCTGATTCAGTCTAATTATATTCGCGATTGCGAGACAAAGTGTCGTTCAACATATGCGACCTTGCGTTTGCGCTCGCAGAGAGACCGTCGAATATGAAACCTGTAGGCACAAAATGATTGACGTATGTTGGTCGAAGCTTTCGATATCGATATGTCCAGGCGCCGAATAGTCCATTCCTTGCAAACTGAGCCCTGCGATATACAGCAGGCCCGCAATATAGTCAAGTGACTTTATTATTGACCTATATGAACTTCGAACAATTTTCGCGCTAGGCACGGCTAGTGGCCCGCGCAATAGTTCGTCAATCAAATGTGGCCCTTTGGCTGAAAAGGTTGCCCCCCCCTGATACACGTCATATGGAATACGAGTTGCAGGTTTAAAACGTAATTCTAGAAATCGGTAAGATGGCCGAGCCCAGGAATCATCCAGACTTGGGAATAATATAGTTTGAGGCTCATCATCGCATCATCCGCCTTCGAGTATTGCAACCTCGACATTGGAGCATCCGACCCCATGGAAATCAAGCTGAACAATCCATTGGTACTTTAGTATCGTGACTCATGAAAAGGGATACACATTAAAAAAACATGGTAAATCCATGGTTCGGGAGTATAGGTATGTCCACAATAGCGTAGTCTGCAATTCGGGCTCTGAACACTGCCCGGTACCAATTACGATTTCACGCCCATTCCAACCGTTAACAACATGCTTTCGGTTGTCGTGGTGTAAGCTGGTGATATTTTTGTGGACGGGGTCGTACAGCTTGCTGGATGACACAACTACAAACATTAGTGTATGTGCTTAGCATGCCGCAGGCATACGTTGTTTGAAGTTGCAATATTATTCGTGGCGTATACGCCTAAACGAGCATCTCATAATAAATTTATGCACAGGGCGCTGCGGACACGTGTCAAGGAGACAGCGGTGGTCCACTTGTGTGCCAACGTGACAGAACCGATTCGCAATCGCCGTTTGTTATCTGGGGCCTTACAAGCTGGGGAGAAGGGTGCGGACAGAAGCTTAAACCTGGTGTCTATACCAGAGTTTTGAGCTACGTCTCGTGGATAGACAGGATCATTTCTACTAACGGAGATTAGACGTTTTTCGCACCTTTGAAAGGGAGCTTTATGTATCGCAGTCATATACTGTTCGTGTCGTTTTGACGTTCTACCAATTTCTTACGGCGATACCTCATATTGCCTTGTACTTTTTGAATGTTATAGAGGTGGTTATTAATGAGGTATACCTCATCTCTTTCGAAGTACTCGAGTAGGTTTTGCCCACTTTGAAGTGCTTAAGTTGTTTCTGTTTTCAAATCACTTCCACTTCTACTTCAAAAATTTGTTCGGTGACACCACATGCATTTTACACTTTGGATATGAAGTCGCATTCTGCGACATATTGAAATGTATATCCCTCTTTCTTTTACACTATGCGTGCACCAAACATCTCGTAGCATTAGTAGCAAACCGCGTCGCAATGACTTTACTTCTGGACTTTAATATCTTAAGCATTGTTGAATTTGAAAGCCCAGAGCCTATACAAGGTCAGGATGAATGGTCGTATTTGACCCGCGAATTCATTTCTTGTAGATCGCGAAAAGCTCCTTCAAAAATATTCGTTCTAATTTCATTTCACATGCTGGCATGGTTCTATTTTCCTTCGTAACATGTCCTGAGCTTGATTCGCAGTAATTTATTATCTTCCTGTAGCCTCAGCGTCATTGCAATTATGTTTTCTAAATGTTTCACCTGGAATGTGGCGGCCTGTCAACACTTTTGAGTTTGAGACCACTGTCTGAGATGGTGTAACAGTATGTTGGACAAGCGTATGAAACACACGGCCCGCGATGCACGTTGAGTGCAAATGAGAAAACGCGAAGTTCAACCAACATATTTCTATCAAAGTATTGGATATTTAATGTGGCACAGTGTTATCGTCTGGCACGAATACAGACTCCTGCATGTTTTCAGAAGCCAAAGAGTGGACGGTCGTCACTTCAAGCTCAACACTATTTAGGCTATTCCACTACTAAAATAAGATAACAAATCTCTAGATAAAGGAGTTACAGCCTCACTCACGCCGTCATTCTCTAAAGATAATCTGTTTTTGTAGTTCCTTGATGACGCATTGACGTATTGCCCTTTCACGGACCCCCTTAAACTAGATGCGGGCCCCTGAGGGGTCCGTGGACCCAGTTAAAGAACCACTGGCCTATTCACTACGAGTAATAAGTCAGTGATAACAACGCTTAAGTCCGAGGTGGGCTGAAACTATTTACAAGTTGCATGGTTACTAAGAAAATGATAGACTGAACGCTATAGTTATTCATATTCTCGCGAATATAAGGCTGGGCACAATGCTTTGAATACTCGAATTTGAATCGAGTAGTAATTTTATTGATTCGAGTCAAGTAGTAAGAGGCGATTTTTCGAGTACTGAAATTATACGCTCCTCCTCATTGAAAGTTTATTTATCGACGAAAGTTGTACTTACGATATTATTTTCCACTGTGGAAGCCTTGAAACCTTGGTTGGCCGTAGCACCGCACATGGAACATACAGTACAAATCTACGAACTTTACTGGGAATAAGGCATTTCGAAAGTCATGCTGATGATCCCAAAACATTGTCACAAAGTGCAAGGAAATCGATATGGTCGAGAAGATACCAAAGTATCCTTAATGTGATAGATAACAGGGGCATTATATTCATAACAATGCCGTAAAAGCTACGATTTGAACTTTGCCACATTACGTTGTGTTATGACGTCATAATGAGTGATACTCGAATACTCGACTCGAAGCATAATACGTGATTCACAATCGAATCACTCAGGTGCTCGAATTTGCCCAGCCCTACTCGCGAATATACTGCACATATCTGTTGTTAGAGCACAACCTTACAAAGCCATTTGATCGAATTCCAACCATGAAATGTACTCTTTACAAATATGTTAGCTGCGGTAACAATAATTTATTCATATATCTCATGTCCTTCGATATGGTAAATTGGTGCAGTGCAATTTTTCAGTCACCTGTTACCCATAACTCAAAATCGCATGGGTCTGCAAGTTACCTGGGTGGTGTCATGCAAATTATGAAGCGTTTGCAGCTTAATCTGATGTCATCCTCACAGAGCACTGCATCACTAATAACACAATTTATCCGGGCTCCTCATCGCTAACCTCGCTGCGATTGCAGTGTATAAAAAAGCCCGGAGTGAAGGTGAGCCGAGCCAAAAAGTCAGCAGCAAACACTGAAGATTACGGACGCAGGAAAACGAGAGTGACTAAAAGTGCGAGAGCGCGAGAATGGAAGCCGTCCGTAAGATGGCAAGAAAAGACCGCAATGAAATGAAATTAATGAAATTACCGTGCTGGTCGCAAATGACCTTATAGACCAGTGGTTCCCAACCTTTTTCGGTGGCAGGGCCAAATTTAGAATTTCAGAGTACGGCCGGGGCCGCACGAATACCAAGGCAATGCAAGGAACCCAAAATAGTCACCAAAATATGAAAATTGGCATTTTCCCGATCATTCGCTTGACGCCATTGGCCATTGTGTTGCCGCGCTCCCGTTGTTCAGAACAACCAACCTTTGCTGGCTATTTCGGTGTAGTTTTATTGCCGATTCGTATTTTTGGAATCAGTGCGACACTTGCTTTCGATGAACACCGACATATCAAATTATTCGGACGCTTGAGTCGCGAGTTATAGGACTACCAATTATGCTGCTTTTTGCCGGCTAAGCAGTACGCATCTCGGCGTATTCAATCGTGAGTCACTTGTTGCACCAGGGCCGTAACAGCACTTCGTCCCCCCCCGAAAAAAAAAACGTTTCTCTTGGGCCCCCCATAGGGTGATAAACAGAACTTCGAAGCCCCCAGACCCCCTCAGGCTAGATGGCTGTTTACCGCTATTTATCATCTAAATCGG